>CM056170.1:2278434-2437235 GCA_029691765.1 Entomobrya proxima
ATTTGTATATTATGCTCATTTATATGTGACAGTATGTACTTCCAAGAATCATGCTCTGTACAATGTATTAAGCTAAAAAATTCCGTTGACTTTTGTAAATGCCCTACGGCTTGAGTTCAAGGTAAAGTGAATAACCTGTATTCAGTTCAATGTTCAATGACTGTGCACAATTCTGTACTGCAAGATACTCAAAAAATGTACGCCTCTTGTTCTCTCCAGAAAGAATTTTCTGGCACTTCTCTTGTTCTGCTCAGAGCGGCAACAGCCAATTTTCTGACTTGCTTGTGCCTAAATAAAGTACATAATAATATTTTATTTTACTGGCCAATTTCCATTGTTTCACCACCTCAGGTGTAGCATCTCATGCCGTATTGAGAAGTCGCAAGTCGCCCCATCAGATAACCAAATTCATAAAGCTCATTTAACCAATTTAACCATTTTACTATTGGAATTTCCAAATCATCTTTCACGCCATTCAAGTCAGCATCATCCTTTTCATGAACAACTGCCAACCTTAACATCCCATAATTTCCAAGCTCGACAACAGTGCCGGTGTGCACATTATTTGGTCCTTGCGAACTTTGGATAGTGAAGTGAAATTGTCAAATAGTTTGGGAATCAGTTGTTCGAGATGGCTCCTACAACCAACTTTGAGAAGGCAGAGGCTGACCGTGGATCTTACAAAGATCACCTTGAGTTTTTGGAGACGGAACTCGCCCGTCATGCCACCATTGCATTAACTCAACATGAAGCCAACATGTATTTTGCTGAGGTGGAAGAAGACAGAAAGCTCTTAGGAGCTAATCACAGCCAGATAAGACTGTACGCCCCCAAGGGTGCAGATCTAACATTACACAATCAAGAATACAGAAGCCTATCAGCCCTTGCTAGTCGCCTATCAGCAGGATTCCATGGAATCAAAATGTCCTTTCCAGCCACAGCATCCACCTCCTCCTCATCATCGTCCGCATCTGCAACAAGCTCATGCACCACAGGAACCCACCGCAGTATCAAGCTGCCACCGTTGGAGATCCCAAAGTTCAGTGGAAACTTACAGGAGTGGGTGTCTTTCCGCGATTTATTTGTAACCGCAGTACACAACTCGTCTTTGAGCAATGTAGAAAAGCTCACCCAACTTAAATCCCTCCTGACAGGGGAAGCTTCTCGCCAAGTGCGATCCATATTGCTGAGTGATGCCAACTATGACATCGCTTGGTCAGCCCTCAAGGAACGTTATGAAAATAACAGAGAATTGTTATTTTCCATCATAAAGCGACTCCTGAACCAACCAGCAGTCACCGCCGGCTCAGCCGTCCACCTCCGATCCCTAATCGACACTACAAAAGAGTGTATCCGTTCCCTTGAAGTACTCACCATCCCAACCCAACACTGGGACGCCATTTTGCTTTACATACTATTCTCAAAGATGGACAACGCCTCCAGAGAATTGTGGGAGCAGACCCTCACGGATACCAGTGTTCCGGCTCTCTCCAAAATGTACGAGTTTTTGGAACAGCGCTCTCGTGCCTTGGCTGCTAGTAGTGCAGCCCCACCTCAGCCCCGAGCTCCACAGAGAGTCAACCACAACCAGAATCCAGTTAGGGTGCATCATGCATCCCCCTCAACCTGCAAGATAGGATGTACTGAAGGCCACCCCCTTTACAAATGTCCTGAGTTTCGTAAGCAGAGTAATGCCCAGAGGTCTGACACAATTAAAAAATTAAAATTATGCCTTAACTGTTTTGGCCATAGTCATATGGCATCTGCTTGTCCAAGTCAAAATCGTTGTAAGGTGTGCAACAGGAAGCACCATTCCATGATTCATCTTGAGCAAGGGCAAGTAAATCAACAGCAGCATACGGTGGAAAACGCTAATCAACCAGCTGTAACGAGTCATCATGCTTATCAAGAGGAAGTAAGCATCATCAAGCCCGGACTTCTAGCAACAGCACGAGTGAAAGTCATCACTTCAAGTGGAGATGACCCCAGACGCACACTTGTCGATAGTGGTTCGACTAATACCCAAATCACCGAAGAAGCAGCTCGCCATATGAACCTCCCACTTACCCCATGCAGCATTCACATGACAGGAACACAGTGTGCATCCCTTGGTTCAGCTAAGTATGTAACATCATTTTCATTCAAGCCACATTTTGATTCAATGAGCGTTTTCTCAGCCACTGCACTAGTAGTATCGTCAATCAGTGGCAACATTCCCTCCGAGAAGTTACAGAGAGAGAAGTGGACCCACCTGCATGGACTGCAGCTTGCTGACCCCGACTTTCAAAAACCGGAGCCAGTCGACATTCTCTTTGGTACTGACATAGCCTGGATGATACTAGAAAACGAGAAAATAATGGGGAAAGAAGGAGAGCCACTTGCAGTGAAATCATCCCTTGGTTACCTAGTTGCTGGAAAAAACAACAGTGCATCTGAAATCAGAGTTTTCAACACAACCATCAACCTAGATGCAACTCTTCGCAAATTTTGGGAACAGGAAACCATTCCAGAAGAAGAAAAGCATTCAAAAGAAGAAGAGGAGTGTGAAAAGCATTTTGCATCAACGCATACAAGAACCAAAAGCGGAAGATTTATCATCTCTCTCCCATTCAAATTACCCCGTCCAGAGCTGGGAGCATCCCGGCAAGCAGCTGTTAAGAGATTTCTCGGTCTTGAAAACAAGTTTGTGCATCATAGAAATATTACTGAAGCAGAGAAGATACGCAAGCTCACAGATCAGTGGAAACAGTACAAAGATTTCATGCTCGAATACGAGCAACTTGGGCACATGGAGCTCATTCCTGAAAACGAGTATCATTCACAAAACAGTTATTACATTCCACATCACTGCGTCATCAAGGAGTCAAGCACGACCACAAAACTACGAGTGGTGTTTGACGCCTCGGCCACCACCACTAATGGGATATCACTCAATCAGTGCATGATGGCTGGGCCCCAATTACAAGACAGGATGATAGACATCATGCTGCGGTTTAGGATGAACGAGATCGCATTTACTGCCGATATAAGACAAATGTATCGGCAGATACTAGTATTACTGCAAGACACTAATTTCCAGCGCATTATCTGGAGAGCCGACCCGTCCCAACCAATTCGTGAGTATCGCTTGCTAACAGTTACTTATGGCACCACCTACGCCCCTTACGTAGCAGTGAAGTGCCTTCAGCAGCTTGCAGTAGACGAAAAGGATAAGTATCCAGCAGCGTCAGCTATAGCCCTCAGAGACTTCTACGTGGACGACGTGGCGTCGGGAACCGGAAGTGTAGAAAACGCCAAAACCCTTGTTCAAGATCTTCGTTCCCTGTGCATGTCTGGAGGTTTTGAGTTAAGAAAATGGACGACAAATAGTGTCGAATTACTCAACAGCATCCCTGAGCAGCTCCGTGAGACGAATTCGCTGGTGGAATTACAAGATGAAATTACAATAAAGTCACTCGGTGTGTACTGGAACTCTGTGCAAGATAAGTACATTTTTAAACTAACTCTACCAACAGACATGCCAGGTTTGTACTCCAAACGTATCGTATTGTCCCAAATTGCCAAAATATTTGACCCCCTTGGCTGGTTGGCACCAGTCATAATAGTTTGCAAGATATTTATGCAGGATCTGTGGAAGCTGGAATCTAATTGGGACGATCTTTTAGAAGCAAGCATTGAAAAGAAATGGCGAGACATTCGATCATCCCTTGTTGACATTGAGAAAATTGAAGTACCAAGATTTGTCAACCCGCAACCTTTTCGGTGCAGCATGCTTGTTGGAGCTTCAGATGCCAGCATCAAGGCTCTAAGTGCAGCCGTTTATATCTGCAATTTATTGGAAAATGGCGAGTGGTCTTGCCATCTGCTAACGTCAAAAACTCGAGTTGCCCCGGTACGTCATGTAACATTACCAAGGTTAGAACTTAATGCTGCCGTTCTTTTGTCAGAGCTCATCAAATCAGTTCTCAAGTCTCTTCAGCGGGATTTCACCGAAATACGAGCATTCTCAGATTCAACTATCACGCTCCACTGGATAGCGTCATCTCCATTAAGATGGAAGCTTTACGTCAAGAGAAGGGTGCAACAAATTCATGATAATATACCTACAGCAAAGTGGTATCATATCCCAGGTGAAAGCAACCCCGCAGACTGTGCCTCTCGTGGCATAACAGCAGCAGAGCTGAAAAATCATCCCTTGTGGTGGAATGGATCCCCACATTTCTTCAACGTAAACTCTACAACTATCGACTTGCTTGAAGAGGAAAAGCAACAACTTGAAGTTGAAACTCAACATGTGAAGAGTCACCACGCACAATCGAATCCCCTCAACCCCTTCTTTATGAAGTATTCTCGTTTTGGAAAACTACAACGCGTGCTTGCTTACGTATTCAGATTCATCAGCAACTGGATGAGAAAGAAACGCGGTGAATCATTAACCCTTACGCCGTTAACGGTTTCAGAATTGCAGCTTTCCCGGAACGTTATTGTTCGCAATCTACAGCAACAAGCTTTCTCATCTGAGCTGAAAACTTTAAGTGAAGGACGTATGCTCCCTGTCAGCAACAAAATAGCAAACCTAAAACCATTCATTTGTAAGGATGGGCTCCTGCGTGTTGGAGGTCGTCTACGGAATGCCAAAATCAATTACGATAGCAAGCATCAAATCTTGTTGCCAAAAGGGCATCACATTTCAACAACAATTATACGAGATCTTCATCTACGCTACCTACACTTGGGACCTAGACAGCTTCTTGCAAAGTTACTGCAAGAGTTTTGGATTGTCAACGCAAAGGACTGTGTCGGTCAAGTCGTACGAAAGTGTGTAGTCTGCAGGCGACACAGCGCGAGAATGATGCAGCAGGTCATGGGCGATCTTCCTTTCGACAGAGTCAACCCAGCACGCCCGTTCTCAAAAGTGGGTGTGGATTATGCAGGACCATTCTTCATTCGCCCCATGGTTAGATCCAAGGTTACACTAAAATGTTGGATTGCTGTCTTTGTTTGCTTTACTACCCATGCAATGCACATTGAGCTGGTGAGCTCATTATCAACTGACTGCTTCCTGGCAGCCCTTAGGAGATTTACAAGTCGCAGAGGGGTGCCCACCGATGTCTATTCGGACTGCGGCACAAATTTTAAAGGAGCTGACAAAGTTTTGCAAGAGTTTTTCGTGATAACCAGACAAGCAAAAGTACAGGAAGAGATAGCGTCGCAGCAGATAAAATGGCATTTCAACCCAGCAGGAGCACCTCATTTTGGCGGATTGTGGGAAGCAGGCGTGCGCTCAATCAAACATCATATCCATCGCATCCTTGGGTCAGTTCGGCTTACCTATGAAGAATTTCAAACATTGCTTGTTCAGATAGAGGGTATTCTGAACTCGAGACCATTAGTGCCAGCATCAACTGACCCTTCCGACCTCACGGCTCTTACCCCAGGACATTTCTTGATTGGCACCTCAATCACTTCAGTTCCAGAACCTAGCCTGTTAGAAATAAAGGAAGGCCACTTGCAACCGTGGCAGTTACTTCAACATCAGCAGCAACTCTTCTGGAAACGATGGTCATCCGAGTTCATTACTCGATTGCAGCAGCGGCCTAAATGGTGCAAGCCATCTGCCAACCTGGAGGTGGGCCAACTTGTAATAATTAAAGATGTGCGACTGCCCCCAATGAAGTGGAGAATGGGACGAGTGGTAGCGGTTCATCCCGGAGGAGACGGCTTCGTAAGAGTAGCTACACTCAAAACTCAAGAAGGAGTAATAGAGCGACCAATCGTGAAATTATGCTTATTACCTATTTCAAATACCGATTAATTCAAGTATAATCTTAAATTTGTTCCCCTTTGCTAATGTAAATTTTGATTTTGTTTCATAGTCATTTTGGACAACGGATGGATGCGCAATTATGGTCTGCGTACGGAAGAACTACGCTGCCCTTTCACAAGCCCAAGCTAGTGTGAGGTGGCCCTTGGAAGGTCATTGCATTCTAGTCTTCGCGTGCAAAATGTTGGGAAGCAGCGAGGGTACGCCCTAGTGCTAGTACCACCTTCTGTGCCATTCCACTTTGTGTCTTTCGTCCTTGTTCATTTTATGCCATTTATTTAAAAATTGTTTGACTATTAGTGTATTTTTAATCATTTAAATTATTGTTGCTTGTACAGCAACGGTGGGGGAAAATGTTGAAACGAGACGCATTCTTTGTAAATGTTCATGTTCTGAATAATTTGTATATTATGCTCATTTATATGTGACAGTATGTACTTCCAAGAATCATGCTCTGTACAATGTATTAAGCTAAAAAATTCCGTTGACTTTTGTAAATGCCCTACGGCTTGAGTTCAAGGTAAAGTGAATAACCTGTATTCAATTCAATGTTCAATGACTGTGCACAATCCTGTATTGCAAGATACTCAAAATGTACGCCTCTTGTTCTCTCCAGAAAGAATTTTCTGGCACTTCTCTTGTTCTGCTCAGAGCGGCAACAGCCAATTTTCTGACTTGCTTGTGCCTAAATAAAGTACATAATAATATTTTATTTTACTGGCCAATTTTCCATTGTTTCACCACCTCAGGTGTAGCATCTCATGCCGTATTGAGAAGTCGCAAGTCGCCCCATCAGATAACCAAATTCATAAAGCTCATTTAACCAATTTAACCATTTTACTATTGGAATTTCCAAATCATCTTTCACGCCATTCAAGTCAGCATCATCCTTTTCATGAACAACTGCCAACCTTAACATCCCATAATTTCCAAGCTCGACAACAGTGCCGGTGTGCACAGATATAAAAGGAAAATAAAACCATGAGCTGGAGCATACACTGGCGTATTATTTTCTCTAAAGGTTTGCATTTCAAAGGATTTTTTTCTCGTATATATTAAACAAGTTAAAGAGTTGCAGACAGATGTACACAAATTCGTAAAGGATAATATTATTGTGGTAACGTATGAGGATGAGGAATCGAATTTATGAATCTAATTAAGTAGGATATTCGATCTTTTCTAATGAAACGCTTCTTTGTACTTAAAGTTGTATGTAAAACAATACAATACATATTACAAACTGGAGGATCCTTCAGAGACGCACAGAAGATTAAAAATAAGTGGGACGACGTGTGCATACAAAGCTTTCATTTATAAAGAAGAGAAAGTCTCATCAATCTATTTTCTTTAACGTAATATAACTTACTTGTAGAACGTAGCTCATTCAAACATTCATGGGTAAAAAATATTTGAAAGTAACTTTCATTTTTACACCTCATATTCACCAAACTAGTTACTATATGCATTCATAATGATATATAGTTCGGATACTTTTATTGTTCAAAATGATGGATACACAACACATTTAAATCTTGAAACAAGGACATTTCATGAGATTTTTCAATTCATTTAGAATTAACATGATAAACATAAATGTGTAAATGATACTGTAGTAGTAATAAGTTATGAAAACTTTTCCAAGCATCTTGTGATCTCGGTATTTTATAAGAAACGTTCCAAAATGATATTATAACATAGTTAGGTAGTAATAATGATGATAGTTTAGCAAAACAAAGTTTTTGGCTGTAATGATTCCAAGAAGAAAAATAGCTAAGACATTATACATACATATAAGCCTGATGACTAGAAAGGAATTGTCAGTCATATAGTCATATTTATTGTTATATTTCTGTTCATATGATATGACCACCGTTTGTATAACAAAACTGGAAACGATTGTAGGGAAAACGTTTTGGTAACAAGCATTACAGAAAACGACCCACTACTCCTATTAATGCTGTTGTTGGTAAAAGTACAAACTGGTTTTTTGGGAAAGCTCCTTCTTCAATCATATTAGCATTAGATTTACACATGCTTTCACTTTGCAATGAAAGGAATTGTTGAGCTTATAGTTTTTTGGTAGTTTTGCTTCTAGTCTATCTCATAGTTTTGCCAGTTGTTGAGTTTCCATTTATTCTTCAGCAACCTCACAAGATAACAAGGATAACTTTTTAAATGGCGGCGTGTGGAGTAGTGTGTACATATGAATAGATAGGAATTGTTCTCATACCAGAATAGTCGCTACTAGTTCAAATAGGAAAAGCAATGGTTCAGACAATATTTTGTGCATATTGTAGTTTTTGATTTAAATATGATATTTACAAAAGGGTATTCTCTCTAACTTACTAACTTGCCTACGTCTTTACTCTTTTCTTTTGAAATTCGAACCCATCACGGGGAAACCAACTTTCCAATTTGCAAATAAAATAGAGAAAATAGGCATGATCCAAAGAGTTGTTAAAGTACATTATACACTATATTAATATATATTGTGCCATATACAGATATATACCGAAAACAAAACCATTATCTGTATCTGACTTTATTGAGATACCTAGTTTCTTTCATTTTGCTTATTCAATCCATTCTATTTGATACACTTTTTAACCATGTCAATAAATAAGATGTTTTTAGACCAAACCCAAGCACAAAGTAAATATTTTGGGGTTTCACAATTTATACAAATAAGATAGAGCACAACTTCAAAAGAAAAATGTTACCGGATATAAATTGAAATTCTAACCGATCACAAAGATATCAAAGAAGATCATCATCATGGATGACGATGATGTAGTTGTTTTCAAGTGAATTTTTGAAAGGTATACGCAAAAAAACTCTAAACATTTCATATTTTCAATGTTTGTAAAGTGTACTCGACAGTTTGTGTGTAAATAAAAATGTTATTGTAAACAAAATAAATTATTTGAAATGAAAATTGAGTTAATATACCTAGTTCTTTGTAAAATGATACAAAAAGCTACCAAAACTGAATGTTTTCATGATTTGGTCTATATACATGTATAAAACTATCTGTATAATAAAAGTGTACATATAATTAAGAGAAAACAAACATTCCTAACTCTAGTCTAGTGTTTTTTGTGATTTAAAAAATAATGTAAAAATTAAACCATCAAGTTTGACTTTGCACTACTCTAATTTAATCTGCGGAGGGTTATAACTATGTATATTTGCATGTCGGGTGCATTCTTTTTGGCATCTCTAATTAGTACGCACTTTTCGCGGTAGCATTATATAATCGATACGTTATCGAAATAGTGCTTGATGAAATTACTACTAAACTTTATTAGCCAAACAGTAAATTTACCTTGGAATGATAGTTGTGAACAAATGTATGTATCATAAATCCTATACCAATTATATGCAGTATTAAATCCCCATAAAGTGTTGTGATTTTGTGATTTAACGGAAAAGAAAAAAAATCAAGTCCATTTTAGAATGTAATAGGAGTAAATGTGTAAACTTGTAAAAATCCTGTGTAAAAATCAATTTTTATTATAAATAAATCATATTATAAGTCATTTCAATTCCTGTTTATAATCTTAATGTAAATATTTCTAATTGTGACATATTTTAAAAAAAAGTATTTATAATCATTTTTTGTTAATTGTGTAAATATATATATGTATGTGTAAGTATGAATTGCTCCCATTGAAGAAATCCTGTAATTTAATCAAATTTGTAGCATGTATTCTGATCATATTAGTCATGATTCATAATATGAAACTATTATTGAACGAAAATGTTTTAAAGTTGGATAAATAAAAAGTATATGATGAAATTTGATAAAAAGTAATACCAAAAAATCATTCTTCAGCCGAACAGGAATAATTTACCAAAGCCTTTTGACTTTTTTTTACGTTGATTGTACTTATTACATATTATTGCATACCAGTATTATCGCAAACAATACTGAGAACTAAGTAGACGTCATATGCATCCGAATAATATGTATAATGTATGCATGTATATCATTCTGCACCATAATAATGCAGCTCAAACTGTATTCCCAATGTACGAGCGGTGCTCAGGCATCAGCTTCATTATCATCATAAGAGTTAAGTTGTCAACTAGATGTGTGCTTCTTTTCACTTCTCCATCAGATATCACTCTCCATCCCACTCTTGATGGTGATGGTGATACGAGGATGATACTATTTTGGCAACCAGTTTGTTTGCATAAAAATCAATAAAAAGAAGATAGCTGAACAAAACTTTGTTGTTGGATGGTGAACTGCGGAGATTGGGGTTGTTTTGCGGTTGCAGTCTAGCGAGAATGGAAATCTACTACACTCTGTAATCTTTGTTGTATCGACGTATGTATCTCTTGTGTACTTTGTTTAACTCTTTGTTGTTCAGCTAACGTCAATCCGTTCTCCGATACAAAATGGCTTTCTAAACCAAATCTAACCACATACAAACATAGCGGTCCTTTTAAAAATGGATGATAAAATATATGAATATTTTATAAATAATGTTGTATAAAATCATATATCTCAATTTCTGGACTCCATTCCCAAATAGCAACTATTTTTCAAGAGAACCAGAATGCCAAGTACCAATAAAGCACCATCTTTGTACTAATCAAAATGTTTGCATGCAGGCTCACGAATCCTCTTTACTTTCGAATTTATATACAAGATTTTTCAGATCCCCTAGTCACTATTTTCGTTTGAATCATTTCAATATCTTGTTAACACGTTTTTTAGTTTAGTTTTTTACTAAAATCTAATTAGACAATTCAAATCTAATGGCCATTTCCTTTTTCTAAGATTCAAATATTTGTAGATACCAAATTACTAAATATCTAAGTGTACGACCGGGCTATATATTGTGGCATGATCCATTCCACATTGTCTTACAGAGTGACAGCGCGTCATAATTTCAATCTTCTTTTCCATGCTAAACTATACACACCGCTAATACCATCAATGGAAAACTCATACAAAAAATCATAGTGTGAATCATATTATGACATGACTGGGTGGCGGAGAAAAGTGGCCTATATAAACACGTAAGTTGTATATTCTTGGGAAAATCTTAAATGGGCATATTTCCAACTCAGAAAAAACTTGCACGCATCCCCATGTAAGACGGAAACGAGACTCGAAGACGTCAGGATAAGAATACAAAACAGGTTTGGGACATGGAGATTTCCGCACTTTCTCTCGTTTCCTGTCAATATACTACGTGTATATGGCATTATTAATAGAGTTGTAATAGTAATAGTGGAACTTCACAAGAAGACAGACACAAGCACACACACACAACAACCCGTTTTCTTTTTACTACACTTTCTTCTCTTGAGGACATATGCATGCATAAAAAGCATTAAAGAAATACCGTATGGCAGCACATGATATGCAAAATATAAAAAGAAAATGATGAAAAGCGAGCAAGCGAAAAGAGGAAGAAAAGGAGAAAAAATCTCCGAGAAAAAATTTATTCAGCAGTTTCCACTCAGCACATAAGACTACTTACAAATGCAAAGAACATGGTTAACACATCACACAAAAACCGACTGACTGACTACATGACTCTCAGAAGAGTCCCACCATCACCACCAGCTTCCATCCAACTTAAGTGGCATAAAAAACTTGAGAAAATTGTATAACTTACAATATTACTTCGTAACCACCAAACTAAATATTAGAAGTACAAGAAAGATCTTCCCTATTGAAGTCTGGAGTCTGGACCTGCTGCTAAACTTACTACAATGGAAAAGTACAATTTTTTAACCGTATACACTCCATCTGTATACACACGGCATTTAAAATTACAATTGCTACTTTGCTAGATGGTAAAATATGCAGAAAGATGAGTATGTAATAAATGACATGCAACCCTTTTTGAAATGTGATGTCTGTGGATGCATGTATTTTTCAACTTTTTTTATTCGTGGTTGGACTCTCTGGTGTCGTTATCGTCAGTTTACCTATGTAATGTTTATACTCCTTCCTTCACACATGTGTCGAAATAGGTGTTTTGCTTATAGTACGCTCATGCATTACTAGCATCATTTTATTCCGGAGCAAAACATTTTCATGCTACTTACATAACTGGGGGAAACATGGAATGCGCGTATCACTCACGGAAATATATATTATTATAAAATGTGAGAAGAAAAAAGATGGTTTATACGAGGAGGAAGAGAGAGCATTTTGTGATGGGAGCATTTTTTCAGTGAAGTAGTAGGACATAAAACGTGAAGTAGAAATGCATCATATAACAAGTAGAAAGCCAGTAAAAGGTTTTAACATACCGTTATTTCGTAATATATATGTTTACTTCTATACATGTGTGTGTGTGTGTGTTTTATGAATTCATACACTTGTGATCTGTGTAATGTGAGGAATCACAAATCACGAGTGAAAAAGGCAAACTAACAGAGCGAAATGTAATGTAATATTCACCCACCGCTTAGGATACCTCTTTAAAAGAAATAGACAGCTGAATGAGACTCACAACAACATCAATTTTGGGTAAAAATGGGATAATTTTTAAAGCAAACTTTGGGATGATATGCGTTCTGCTTTCTTTGTATTATTTCATATAATTCATCCTCTTTACTGGAGAAAGTGACAAAGGAAGCGTTCAATCGTTCAAATTTTAAAAGTCAAGATGTTCCTGATTTTATTTAGCTGATTATTATCATTGTTTTGTTTGAGTAAATTGGATGTACGTTTTTATATACAGTTGCAATAGACTCGGAAATATGCTTACACGCAGTCTATCGTCAGTAACTGAAGTTCAGTTCAAAAATGCACGCATTGTTCAACAAATTGAAATGATTTAATCACTTCTCTTGTAATAACCCAGGTTTTCTTGTCAATTGTAAGCTGGAAAGCTACTGAAAAGAAACTGTATTCATTAGTCTTTTAAAGAGAAAGTTAAACATTCTGCTGGAGTATATCAACTTTCCATATACACTCAACAACGCTCACTGAGATTCTTCTTTTTTTATAAAAGGCCCGAATCCAGGTACAAAAGCGTCTGAACACGTAACATAATAGTTGTAGCTGGGGTATATAAAGAAATGGAAATGGGAAACTTCTCCCTTTTTCCTTTCTTCAGATTTTTGTATGTTATCCTGGATCTAATTATTATCATCATCTAAGCGAGTAACGACTAACTTGAATTATATAAAGAATGGAGAAAGAAAAAAGCTCAAGCTCATAGTTTTTTCTGTGTAGTGGATGTTGTTCCTGGAGAATTCATTTACTTTAGAAAAAACTCGTAAGGCGCTTCCCATATTAACTACACTACTATTACTTCTCCTCTTTCCTACATTATGAGCATTTTCACCAGCATAAATACAACTACATGTCGACCTTCTTATATAATGTGTGCATTGTATGTTGTTGTAGTTAGTTTAGATTTCTTGCTTTTTAGAAACTGGAAACAGCGTCGTGAAAAAATCTCTCCTTTTTTTCTTCTTAAAACGACTCTCTTATATGAAGAGGAAAAAAGCTACTAAAACAGGCAAATAGTTAAAGCGGAAAAACCTGAGCTTCTATTAATGCTGCTTCTGCTGCTGGTTTTTATACTATTATTATCATCATTATTACTATTATTATAAGTAGTCGTAATGGGTTAGTACGACGAGGCCGTGCCAGCAAAAGAAGTAGTTGAAGGGGATGACTATTCATTCACTTTATAATCTGAGAAGATGAGCAAGCAAATAAGAAATACTATCCCATTTCAACGGGAATACGTATATAACCTTCTTCTCTCGAGAATATAAGAACGGATATACTCTTTTAAAAGGAAAACCTCTTTTTTCAAACAGTTTTACTACTCTACATAGTTTTTTTTTGTCAAAAAGGAGGAAAGTGAAGAAAAGGAAATCTTTTTAAAAAGACTTTCAGCGTGGGAAGCGAATATGCAAAGAGAAGTGAATAAAAAACTAACTATTATATGCATGTATAAATTTATATCAAATAAAACTCATTTTGTGTATGGTTGGATGATAGTAAGTACGTAATAGAAGTTTAGTGTGTGTTTTTTTTGTGCTGATAGTGGTGGTGGTGGCGCTGGGTAGATGAGTTTTTTTCTCCATCTTTCAAGACATTAGCTTCGTTTGTCTCTTTCTCCTTTTTCGCTTTTCTCCGCATTTAATACTTGATACCACAGTGCACAATCTTTTCCAACGCGAGTGTAATATGCATATATTTAGACTTCTGTTTGGTTAGTTAGTGTGTACGTATATAAATGGTTATATAAGTATGTTATACTCATTCCGGTATGCTTTATTATTCAATTCTTGTGAGATTTTTTCTCTTTCTTTTATGCTGTTTTGCATTTACACACTGTGAAAGTAGTATAGACTACCACCATTCCATCTGCTAACTTTCCTTCTTTTTGGAATCAAGTAAAATGCCTATTATTCTTTTTCCTCGAGCTTCTTTTTCCTATTTCAAAATGCGCCTATATTGGTGTGTTTTGTATGTTTATGCTAAAAGTGTTATTGTTAGTTGGATGTTGGCTAAGAACAGAGAATCATATCTTGATGCTTACAACTAGATAGGGAGGAGCATGATGAGTGAGTAAAAAACTTCTTAATAATAGGAAAGTAGATGCTAACGCAAGATGAGATAATTAGTGATTATTTTCTTTCTTTTCTTTGGCACGTAGTATTTATTATCTGTAGCGTTGTAAGGTAACTCTAAATTGTAATATACAGATTAACTTTGAGCATATAACATATATAATCATAATTCCACCTGCTTTAGAACAACTAAGAAAGACATTAATTCTTTACCTTATATAGTGCATATACCAGTACAAAATCTGCAAATAAATTGATGCTTGTCCATGCATATCTTACAAGCATTATCTTGTGGAAGTAGTTTCTCTTAATTGTTATTTTTTCCCTCTTACATAAGCAACGCCAAGTTTTCAAACAAAGTACTTGGCCATCTGGTTTAATCTACAAAGTACAAACAGCAACTGCACACATTGGTACGTGTTTTATATACAGGTACAATTATAACTTGGTACGAAGTACTTACTTTCACTCATTTTGTTGAAAAATGTGTAATGTAGAAAGGAATTGTTTTTCATCGCCCTAATTTTTATGGTATGAAGTGTTAAAGCTAAAAAGGGGAAATTATACACTGAACGAAAGCTCTGCATTTTATATGGATACATTCTCATTAAGGGAAATGGAATGCTTTCACCATAATTACTGTTTCATGCAAACATGCCACTACAATTACAATTTTTACCAGAGATATTATGCTCTTACAACTACATGGGATGCAGAAAGGTAGAAATTAAACTCGTCAAAGGAATTGCCCAACAGAAAGATCATGTCATCCAACTACTATATAGGTACTTATAAACTTTCAACATAAAAAAAAACCTCAACTTTAAAATTTACATTTTCTCATACTCACAAAAAATCAGTAAATGTCAAGTACCTTTAAGTAACGCTTGTCATTAGTATTTTTAGCTTTTGTGCATGCTGCTAAACCCACGTAAGCAAACATACAAATTTGCATACGTTGAGTAATCATTTAAATGCTACATAAACAAAAGAAGTACAATTATAACCAAAAAATGAAACATGAGTCGAAGGTAAGCTGCTATGTATTACAATTCTGAGACTTGACACTTAAAATAAGAAAAGTTTGTAATGTGCTACTTTTTCTTTCATAATTTTAATGTCATGTGTATTATATCACACTCCATTCTAATGATGTGCAAGGCCATTGCGCAACCTTCTAGAAAAAGTTTCCTTATTTATATAAATTAACATGCACATATTTACTTTTGATTTATAATCTTAAATGCGTCATATTTTACGTAAACTTGTTAAAGCAGAAGGAAAGACGACTCTCTCCATCCTTTCATTACATTTGATCAATTATGTGTTATGTAAGCAGTAGCCTCGTATGACTCTTAAACATTAATTATTTTTATTTTGTCAAAAGCTGATTTTGTTTGAACTTGTAAAAGAGAAATAATGCCGATTATAAAAATGTAGAAATGCTATGTATGAGAAATTGAAAATTATACACCACATAATACTTGTGTGGGCTCCGTAAAGAAGAACTAGACTGATAGCGTTCATTATGCACGCCTTGAAAAAGAGAAAGCTTGAAAGGCATTGTAATTTGCATTACAAAGCTAGAACTTGTCATTAACCACTAATTCATTACTTTCCCTGAGAAGCAGATGAAGGATGTTGAAGCTGCTGCTAGTGGCATAAAAATACTACGCCATTAAATTAAGTGAAATTAAATAAATAGTTCCCTTTATTCCTTTTGAATAAATTATCGTCTGCTCATGGAGAAAACCATATAATGACAAAGAATTGACTTAATTTAGCAATCAATCTAATACCAAACCGGCATCATCAGTGCAATGCAATAATATGTAATAAGGAACAATACATTCTGCTTGAGTGAGTGGTAAACTACTGATAAAGTGAAAGCAATATATGAGGAAAGAACTATGCAAGCAACCACCATCACAATGCTGATTTAGTAATAAAAAGGCAGTTACAAGCAAATCAGGAAAATCCCTGCTTCTGTTTACAAGTAAACAGCCCTGCTTTCTTTTATTATTTCTTGGAAGTCTAGAGCTGTCTTGTATTCTTATGCTCATTTAAGTTTCATTCATCATTACACCAATGCAATACTTCCTTTGCGGAAAATCCTTGAACAAAAAAGTTGTCCTGCTTTTATATTTTAATACTGTATAAAATATATACTAGATTTTAGCAGGTTTGTCTGTGCATCCATCTGCCACCAAATCTGCAAGCACTTTTGCTACTACTTTCAGTATTACGGTTTATTTCTCTCTTTTCTCATCAGAGATGACAAATGATCCAGTCACATTATATAAAAGTGTTAAATAAACAACAACTAGATGCTTAAACTTTAAAATTTGTTGGTGGAATAGATTTTCCCCTCTAAATGTACTACAAAATATTGGAGAATAAATCTCATTGAGTGCGTTAAATTGGTAGCAGTTTGCAAGGCAAGATGCTACACAAATATATTATACTGCTTTAGTGTAAAACTGTATTCTTTTATTTATTATTTGTGTGTGGTTTGGTTCCTTATAAGCAAGAAACAACTTTGCTAACAACTTTTTAAAAAGGAATTCATCATCGCAGTACACAAACTGCACGGTACACACTAACAACGATTAAAAGCAAGCCACATCTGGGTGGAAGGGAGCTCCTCATTTTAATTCTAATTTCTAATTCTTTTCTACTCTGATTTTGATTCATTTGCACTTCCAATCTTTTTTATAACGCTCAAGAGAAGGGGAACGGAGTGAGAGAGAGAGCGAGTTTTTAAGTAACATAATATTACACAAGACTTGTCAAACTTCTCAAGAAAAAGAAGTCGTAAAAACGAACCGCTCTTCAGTGTGAATGGCAAAAGGCTTATAATTTATATATGTTACTGCACACTTCTAGAAGAGTGACTTCCTTATACATTGGAAAATTAAGGAAAAAAGATCGTTTAACTTGGCATCACTACTTCAAATAGGACAGCATCCATTCAAATCACAGCCCATCGTCATCATCATCAACATCATGGAGGACACAGTGAAAGGAGCTCTTATACAGTACTGAGCAGAAAGTGATTCTCGCATTAGAGTGGGAAGAAAAGAGCCATGTAAATACCTTCCAACTAACTTTTTCTCGCCAGAAAAATTAAAAGCCGCCAATCTGCTTTCCTTTCTTAACTCATCCAAATCAAACTTGCTGAGAAGCTTTGAGAGAAACTTGTATTGCGTCGTATTTCTTTCAGTATACACTATGCTTCTGCTTTCACTGCTTCTTCTTTGACTCCTTTTTATTTGAGGATTTTTCTGAAAAGATATTGTGCAATACTGAAATTACGTGTAGTCGTATTGTGTACCAAGCGTTATGTTTCTTTTTAATATAGTTCTTAGACTTGAGCACTTTAAGCACAATTTTAAAACAAAACCACAATTAGCATATTTAGCTTGAATTTTGGGTTTACCAAAACTTGGCTATATTATCAAAAATGTATGCAGTATTACTTGTACAAACGGAAGATACAAATTTGAAAAGACTATTTTACGTTCATAAACCACAAAAGAACATTAACGAATTGCAAGTTTGAAACCTAGAATTCCGGGACACTAATTGTGCCATTCATTTCCATTTCATGTTCATCCTTTCATTCAAGTAATGAACTTCTTAGTAGCCTTGCTAGAAAATTGACTAAGAAAAGAGGGAAATTGTCTTCAATCTTTTTACTCTGCCCTTTCATGCTTATCATCACAGTTGAAAACAACTTGGAATATAACCCGGGGTAAAGTGCGATCCGTCCGCACACAGGAAAAAATAATCTTAATCCCGAGAAGAGAATCATACAGATGACTGATGTACGTGCGGTATTAACGTACCTGAAATTAAATGCTTGTTGTATGGTTTCTGGTTTTCATACAATTATTGTGTCATGTAAATTGATTTCGTTTTTCGAATAATCAAATAGGGAAGCCAACAAACATTTGGCATGTCACACTTGGCATTATGACTTTAGGTTTTTAAAAAGCAATAGGAATTATAATAGCAAAAAATGTTGTTATATAAATAGGAGGATTTCCCCTATTCAACTGCAGTCAGGCAGTTGGCCATCACTTTTCTACCATGTTTTTTTCGGGGCGTTGAAAACTCTTGTGTACACGCTTAAATTTATACAAAAGTATTTAGCTTTTCTGATTCTACTTCCGTGAAAAATCTTTTCTCCTTGAGCACACATACTTAGTTGTTATATAGCCGTTAGCTAAGAGAAAGCCTTTACACATTATGCAACACATGAAAAATATGCAAACATCCTTATTAAATATCATGTAAGAAACATTGTGGACTGCAGAGGAGATTCTGTATTTTTTTTGCTGCCGACGAAAGCTTTGGCTTTGTCGTTTTCTCAGAAATAATATTAACAATTTTTTCCATATTATTTTGTTGTTGCGACGTACTTTATAATACGTGTCTTATAAAATGTTATGCAATCCCCTATAAAAAGCAGATGACAACACTGCATGTTTATATTGTATACAACGTAGTTTATTTCGTCCTCTTCTTGGCATTCATCTTCCATTTTCCTTATCTTTGACTAACATTTACATTTCCTCTCGATCTCTTATTCGTTTTTTCATTACATTTTTCACTTCACTCTCCAGAAAAACTTCTCCCACAAAACCTCTTGAATGCTTCGTTCCGTCCTTTATTTCTCTACGTCTTAAAATGTATTTTATTTCTTTCAAGAATAAATCTCATTCTCAAATTGTGGAAACGCTACCAAATAGAATAGTTTCATCCTCATAAAGCCAAACCTCCATGTTAATCTGATGCACACATGTTTTGAAAAAATGAAATGTAATCTTCCATGCTATTAGGGTAAGATAATTAAGGAGACAAAGTATCGTTGCCAGAAATTTTGTTTTCTGTAGCCTTCCTGAAACTGATATTCAGCTCGACTTCATCAAACTACATAATATGAGAGTACTAAGCCTTATTGCATTCCCGATTCGTTTCACAATTTTTGTGAAATCTATGATTGAGTACTCAAAATTTGGAAGGATAGCATTCATATTGTTGACGCTCAAAGTGACATTAACGTTTTAACTAGTGAAAAAATGTATATTGGCAAAAATAATATCGTGCTACGTTCCAGTTGGCGAATTGCATATCAATTGTCAATATTTTTTATTGATCGAATCTTAAGAATAATTTTAAAGAGATTTGCCATCTTTGACTGAATTGATTGTTTTTTAATTTTCATAGCGAAAATAATATTTTAAGCGAAATCTTTCCAACCTAACACATTGTCCTGTATGACCAATAAATCATAGTTATGTTGAACCTCCAGTAAGTCGCTGCATCATGCGATATGTAGCCAGTACTTGGTTCCCTTGTTTGGTAGCTGTTAAAAGTGAATACAAAACGGTGTCATTTTGACATTTAAGACATTATTAATTTTCAATAATTCTATTATTTGTATTCAATCATATACAATTAGATCAAACTTATAAATAAGTATAATTGCGGCTGTAGTAATTTTACACTGGATCTGTCGATCCGTGCAAACTTTGTTTATGTACTTCAAAAATTACATCACACTCGCGCTAGAGGCTAGATATACGATTATCTATTATGGAGCCAAAAGAACTGTACTTGAAAGCATGCGACTAAATACTGTGCTAAATTTGCATTTAAAAGGCTACGCTTTTAAGAACTATTCAAGTTGGTATTGTTAAACGAAGCAAACTGGAAAGGATTTTGTATGAAAAATGAAAGGATAAAAATGCTACAAACGAATACAAGAAAACAACGGCACGTCGCTTGTTGTTGTTGTGCATAATAGATAAATATTTAAATAAATACTGCCATATATATAATAAAACTAGTGTAGGTAGAGCCATCACATTTTAGGGGTTGGCATAAGTAGTAGCGAGCGGTGGTGGTGGCAAGATCAGAAAAAGGAGTTTTTAAGGAGCCAAAAAATTTCATAGAAAAACGTGTCGTTCTCTTTTATTATGCCTTTTCCTCTCCATTTCCTGAGTAATATACATATTGGAATAATATTATGGTATACTTATGCTCTCTCATTCCCTCTCTTTCTCTTCTTGCCACTTGAGTGTTCAACAACACAACCAGAAAGACACATTCACTTTTCACATTACATTAAAGTGAAACGAACAAAAATATTTTTTAAAAAAGGTAAGGCAAAATGCAACAACCTAATACTATAACAAGCCACATAGTAATTCAAAGGCATAACAGCAATAGAAAAAAGAGGGAACAAACTTGCAAAGATTTTTCCACTTTCTTTGCCAACAAGAAACTACCGTATAACACAAGAGCACAACACATTGTGTTTACGTAAAGGTAACCCTGTAGTCAACTTAAACGGATGGATAAAATGAGATGAGAAAGGGGTGCGATGCACCATTCAAACAGTTTTCGTATAAAATCCCAAAAAAAGATATGCCCGCAATCAAAAGCCTAGTTGAGCGTGGTTTTTTAAGCCATATAAAAGAAACACATGTAAAATACTACACAACATCTAAAAACCACCAGTACTACTTTTGCTTTCACCATTCAACTTTTTTAAAAACATTTAAACACAATTGTAGGTAGACACCCAGCTATAAGATTTTGTCTCTTTTTTTCTATTGCTGCTTTACTTACTTATGTGCCACTTGTACTACTTAAAGCATAAAACATATATTTGGTGGATAGTAACTGAGAGAAAATGCTGCATACATAGTTTTCTTATGGGGAAAGTAGGGAAAGACGGCAAGCGTAAAAAGAAGAGAGAAAAAAACTCTTTGCTTAAGTGAAAGCTCTCTTGAGGATGCCCCGCTGTTACACTATGTTGTTGCTCAAGGGATAAAGAGAAAAAAGTGAACTGATGTGGAAACTATTGCACATTATGCGGAGACGGGGAATAGAGCACACGTATTATTATGGGCTTTATTCTCCTGTACAGTTTACAAAAAAGGATTGCATTGCACTGCAATGCAATGTGTTGTTCAGTTTTATACATTTTTGTTCTCTCTGCTTTCTTATTACTGGTTTTGGTTCTTGATAAGTAATGCTTGGTTGGTACCTTGTTGTTGTTGAAGCGGCGGTAGTTAGACCATAAAGCAATACAATTTTTTTTTCCTACACGCTTATTCATTCGCAGGGTGGCAAAGAAATATTATGCAGTTTATATATACCTATCTAGTTCTCTAGTCACATCATCACAACAACAGCAACTGTGTGAAATAGAAGGAAGGAGCCCTTTTCTTTTTTCATTTCTGGCTCTGCTAAATAGCATTGTGAGCACAATGGCACTAACCAAAGAGGAAAGTAAAGCATCATCATCATCATAATAAGAACGATGATGAGATGAAAATAAAAGTATTTTGGTAAATTTTCCTTTTTTGCTTTGCCCTTTCCTTTCCCCCTTTCCTCTATCTGTACATGGCTGTCTCTGTTAAGTCATAATCATAGCCTGGCCACATAATCGTTGCTTCAGCTTACAGCTTTCTTGGAAATATGCTTCAACTTAATATTACATAATATATTCTCATATTTATTTTTTCTTTGTTCAGTTTTCTCTTCTAGTAATTCTTGGATGAACTACCACCAGCACGTTTTTCAAATCATACTGAAATCAGAGTATGTTTTTTTGGCTTCTTGATTCCTTTTTATGCTGGGCATTTACATTACTTCCATTTCTCGCTACCTCAATTAATTTAACAATGGATTACTAAAATCTGGATTCTAAGAAGCCTTGAAAAGTTAGAATCAACTTTAGGTAAAAGATCGAACGAATGACAAGACAAATGAAGGTCTTCCTTTTGAAACCTCATTAGAATAGATAAGAAGATGGAAATATAATTTTTTGTGTTACTTACGGAACATTTGATTCAAGTAGCCCCTGAAAGTAAAAATAGAAATGGAAATAGGTAGATTAGATTTGGTTAAGAAAGCCAGATATCAATTGACCCCAGTAAGCATCTTACTACTCTTACCACCAGTCCCAGCATCCGTTTGGATTTGCGAGCACCGTTACTGTTTGGGGGAATAGGAGAACGATGTTGTTCAAGTCAGCAACTTCCAGATAGCCTGCTTTAGTAGCAAATGTATCGCCCAGTTTCTGCCTAGATGTTCACAGGAGAAAGTCCTCATGATGCAGCGTTCAGCAAGTGAAAATTTTCTATTACTTGAAGAATGCAAGCAAGAGCAGACATAGGTTGATTACCTGTATTGTTTGCATCCATGAAAAACTATGTGAAGCGCACATCGCTCCCCAGATTTACATGCACTTGGAACATAGAGAAAGCCAGCAGTGTCCATACTTGAAAGGCTTGGAGCAAAACTGAAAAATTCTGATTGATCAAACAACTGAAGATCTTCTGTTGGACTGGTAGAGGCATTTGGTCGCAAAAGATTGCCTCCATATAAGTAATTAAGCACTTCGAAAGCACCATTATATCCGCAATTATTAATAAATCCTGTACTTTCGGAGAAAGATCCACAGGGGGAACCGTAGTTCTCTGTGGGCTATGTGAGATTATCGAAAATTAATAAGTCAATGTCTATAAACATGTTTAATCCTTATTTTGTTCTGTGGTAATACAAAATACCTGTCCATGCTCTGCTGGAATAGTGAATTCAGTTTGAATAGAGGCACCGTAATGGGAATAGAATTCCTGTATATTTCTGCCAGAGCCTGTGTTTAATACCCATAAATTAGATTAAACCGCTGCTTATATCAGTAATACATACTTAGGGATTTAGTAATGAACCTGGTAAAACTGTAGTATCTTCAGTGCCGTGAAAGATGAAAACTTTACTTCCACGAACATTTGTCGTAGAGTCTATATTTCCAGCGTTTTCCACTGACGTAGCTTCCGTTATTAACCAAGGGACATTAACAAGTAACGGAGATTCCATGCAAGTATATGCCGCGGTAAGCCCACCGTAGCCACACATGTATGGAACTGTTAACATTAGAACGTTAAAAGCCATTTTAACTGTCAGGACATACTTTAAACCCATTGCATTTCACTAACGGATATCTTCTTACCACCAGCAAATACACCAGCACCGAAGATTTCACTGGAATGGGCAAAGTGAAACTGTGTAGCCATTGCTGCTCCGGAGGAGATACCTGATACACTTATTTTGGCCGGATCTATGTTCAATGTTGCTGAAAACAGGAAAATATATATGTTCCAAAATTTATTTCTCAATTAGCTTGAAAAATCAATTGATTAAAACCATTTTTATTTTCAATGAAAAACTTACGAAGTTTTACAGTTTGCCCCTGTATTTGTTGAATTACAAATACCAAAATGAAAAACCGTATAAAGTGGCGAAAATGAGACATTTTGAATTTTGTAAAAATGAGTTTGCTCTACTATTTTGAATTTTGAAAACTTTAAGTCTCACTCAAAACTAATTTTTTTGCAAGTAGGTGTCTACGACTAATTCATGATCACAACAGTCGAAAACAAACTGAATTACATATAAGCAGTTGGAGAAGTCCTTATTTTTAACAAGTCTGTTATCTGTACCCAAAAACATGAATCATTTTATGAAGTTGCTTGACATATTGACATTGAAGTTTATGACAAAACTCAGTGATTACGCTGAAAAACAAATTGACATCCTGAACTTGATTAGATCAATCTTTGTACTTGTATAGCCCTTGTAGACCTGCAGGTGTATTTATGATTGATGTTTTGACGTTGTAAGCAAAACACTTGTTTGAATATTATGAAGATTCAGACAAGTACATGCACGTGTAATGAACATACAGTAAATCCCACAAAATAACATCATCAAGCACATCAAACCATAAGTTATTTTTAGGTCAATTGTCAATATATTTGTTTTTAATATTTTTTGTTGGAATTTTAAGTAAAGAACAAAAAAGACACACTTGAACTCTGGGATACTTTCTTGAACACTACAAATGTGTTAAGAGCAAACTTTATTTTCTTAAATTTTGAATTTGGTATCTTATACAGTACATTATACGTTCTAGACTTTTCATGTCCGTTATCCCTACAAATCACACCGTATCATCAACATTATTTCTTTACGGGAAGCTTTGATTAGTTTAATTATTCGTTACTTTTATATTAATTTTCGGTAAATGTGGAAATATACTCGGATAATATAACATGTTCAATATATTGTTTGTGCACCAATTATCTTATCCTGATAACATGGAACCCTTCAACTTCGAACCCTTTTAATACAGATCTATAATCCGACAATCTGATAGTTCATAAAAGATTACATAGAAAAATAAATACTGTTTACAATTGCGTCAAATATACATATACGTAACACACAAAAGTCTACAAATAAGCAACTAAATTGCAAACAGTAATTTAAATTAGTAGCTGATAACATATAAACTGTCAATAGTTTGAAAAAAATACAAATTGCATTAAAAATATAGGCGAATTAAGAGTAATCCTTCTAGCACAATAATTTAAATTGTAGTGAACTATAAACCGATTAATAATGTTTGAGATATTGATCGATCGAAGAAATATACTGCATTGAGTTTTCGTTACAATATAAATATTACTGAATACATTTGTTTCAGAATACCATAAAGTGCTTCTTCTCAAACTAAAACTGGCTTGGCTAGGCATGATATAACATTAGGATTTGGATGACGATATTAGTTGTTACTTTTTTTCCGATGAATAGAAGCTCAAGAGGTGCTACCTTCCGTTGTCGTACGTCGCCGATTCTGCAAAAAGCATAAATGAACAAACATAAAACCAAACCTCAAGAATGCTAAGATTGACTGTAACAATCATCACTTAATTACCTCCAAAAGTCTTCGAAGCTCTTGCATGGCAGCACTCGATCGCGATTTTTCCTGCTCCAACTGAGAATGAACTTGGCGCAACTCCTCATGCAAATCGCTGTTAGCTTTGGTCATATTTTCCAGCTCATAAATAAGCTTTGCTTTATCTTTAACTGCAAAACAATACAAAAATTAATAGTAAAATTAAACTTCACAAACATTTTGCTAACTATTTGTAAATATGTATTTATATATTGTACCCTCTTGAGCAGCTTGAAGATAGTTATTAATTGTTTTGACACGATCCTTGAGTAAATCAATGTCCCTCTTTAGATGTAAATTTTCCTCTGTCAGTCGACTGATAATAAGGTCCTTCTCGTCGACAGGACTAGATGATGCAACGGGACTTGCTGCCTGAACGGTTGATGACCGCTACATAGTGATTGAAAAAAAAAATAGTTATTTAACAAAGAGATGTAATAAAAGAACCATTTAAAATGGTCTGTTTTAGAGTTAATACCGGTGGCGGTGGCTGTCGACTCATCAGCATTTGTCTTTCTAATGCTTTTTGACGCTCTCGCTCAATTTCAAGCCTAGCTTCCATTCGAAATCGTTCAACAAGCTCTTCATCAGTTTCATAATTCTGCTGCGAGTGATAGTTTGGATTTCCAAACGCCGAACTTTGACCCGATAAGTTACCGTTCATCATGGATGAGGTGGTAGACGAACCCTGTTATAAAATTCAAGTTATTAATGTAACATGACATGCACTGTTAAAAGTGTGGATTTAATCGCGCTTTGTCTATGTCGGTCTAGAATTTAATTAACTCAACACGGGACTAGGACTAGTCACTTACTTCAGTCAACCTAGCGTTAAATTCTGTCAATGGAACAGCTACGGGTTTCTTTTTCTTCCCCTTAACAGGAGGTTTGTTTTTCTGTTCAGTTTCAAATTCCAATTTGGATTGAAGTAAAGCATGTTGCAAGTCAGTAGCATACGTTTCGTCCGCAAACTAGACGAAACAGATACACTGTCACCACACACTCTTTATGAATAGTTAATATAAATCAAACAAATAAGCTATTAATTTAAGGTACAGTACATCTGCATCTCTCTTTTGCCACTGCTCCCACTGTTCTTTCGAAATGCCTTTTGGACGCTCGGAGGCAAGCTTGTCTGGTGGACAGTTACCATTCTTTTCTTTTCCACCCGATAAGGTGGACTCTTTCAACATGGAAGACTGACCATTGCTGTCTTCACTGCATCCATTTGCTTGGGAGTGGTTAGCGGATTTCACAGCATTCTTTTTCTTTCCTTCTGATGCGCTACCGAATGCCAAACTTTGCAGCTAAAACAATAAAAGCTTGACTTTATTATCTCAACTACAATACTCAATTAAAAGATATTATCACAAATGTATTACTGCATTATACCTGCTTCCTGTCAGAATTGCTACTGCTCTTCTTCGCCCCCTTCTTGGACGCGTCACCACCCCCTGATCCAGAATTGGATTTCTTCTTGTTCTTCTTTGATGCATTTTCGAATGGATCACCAGCGTCATCCGGCAAGAAATCAAACCTTGATGCATTCTTTGCGATTGACATGATGTTTCTGTATAATCTATAAAACCAAACCAGTACAAACATTAAAATCCCAACACATTAACAGATCTTGTACTACGACAAATGTCATCCTTTTTAACTACCTGTTCCAAAGTTTCCAATAGATAACTTGTGTCCCACAAAAGGTGTCTTCGACTCACAGGCTGTCTTTTTAAGTTCACGTCACCAAGTACAGGAATAACTACGCCGTAAAAGATCCAGCAGCACCACACACAGTAAAATGGCAAATTCCTCAAGAAATATGTCAACTACACCAAATCAATAAAGCTGTTAAACTTTTACATTTACGCCTTACGCAAGCTCGTTATTACAATAGCTAATTGCCTTGAACGAACTATGGAACAATAGAGCATTAAAAGTTAACTGGTTTAATTATTTCACACGTACACAAGTAATTAATTTTAGCGTACAGAGGAAGATTTAGATTTAGCTGAAGAAGACCACCGTCAGAGAGAGTAAACAGCAGGCTCGAAAGAAGCAAATTTGCAGCACAGGACAAATTTTCAGTAAACTAAATTGTCTGTTTATTTGATAACTTTGGGAAGAGTGACCATTGACCATGTTATGATTTCTGTGATAGAATGTGGTGGAGTTTGTATGCCGTTGATGTACATGTGTGATGTGATGGTCGGTGTGTGTCTCGAGTAGTGTGAGCTCCGTGCACATATAAAAAATCTGCATGAGTGCAGTCCGCAGTCGTGCAATGTAAAAAAGTCAAGAGTTTGTGGACCTACCACCGCTCTCAACTTACATCTTTGCCTACTTGTTCCTCCATTCCAATTTGTAGACTTTTTAAATACTTTTAAAATGGTAATCTCCCAATGCTCCCCGAGTTGATTTGTGGAGTTGCTTTTCTCAGAGGATGCTAATATGGCAGTTTTATTTGCTGCCATCATCATCCACTGGCATTTTAATTGTTTCAATTTCAATTATTGACTGTCGTCATCAATTTTACTGTCCTTTTATTATGCAGCTAGCTGGGGAGTTGGGAGCAATTTTTATGACTTAATGATGCTAATGATGAAGCAGGGCATTATGAAAGCTATAAAGTATTTTTTATAATCACAGATTCAGCGTAAAATGCAATTCATCCAATGCCATTAAGGAAAATTGTAAAAAGAGAAATAAAATATTTCTAGCGAGAATATGTCTTTGAGACCTTGGCAAGGTTTGAGAATGAAAAACTAAGCTAATGTTTTCATAACTTTAAGCACTTCAAACAATTCTTTTAAATCATTACATCATGAGTAAAAGTCAACGCTAACTTTTGAATATTATGAGCTTTAACTAAAAAGAGCTAAATAATGATAATGAATTTCATTTAAACGACTGGGATTGGCGATTGAAATTGAAAGTGTCATGTATTTCAATTTTATGTACTAACTAGCATAGATAATTTGATTACGCATTTCAATCATGATTCATGAATTAACATTCATTTCTTGACTACTTGTGCTTGCCACTTTTAAGTAATGCATTGCACAGCGACATCGTTGTAACGAAAAGAGAGGCAAAACTGTGAAGATCATCGGCGATCATGAATAAGAGTGGAATGGAGAGATCGGGAAACCTGGTCGGATCATCTGTACAAACAGCACGACATGCCATTTCTTCACACCGCCGGTGTTTACTTTTTTAAAGCTAGTAGGTGAAAGTGAAAGTTGAAGAAACCACAATTTTAACTTGATTCCTTGTCCTGACTTTCTTTAAATCTGGTGTGCTGTTTTCCTAGATTAAGCAATGACACTGTTGAGCATTTTAAGGCAAGTTACTCGCACGAAAGGAATTTCAATAGCACAGAATAGTCTATCCGTTTCGTGCACTTTGTGCTACGGATTTAACCATTCTGCATGGATTAGTACGAGTACTCGGGTGAAAGCACCCTTGACACCACCTGCTTATGCCCTGGAAAATGGTCTCCGCTCCGGGAGAAACAGTCAAGCAATTATGTTGAACTGTAAGCCTGTGAATGATTATTGAAAACTAAATACTAATCCAATTCATTTATTTTTACTAATTGAACATTTTTAATGAAGATCAGCCTCGTAGAAATGCTGGCCATAGTAAATGGGCGAACATCAAACATGTCAAACAGGCTAATGATATGGCAAGGGCGAGAGAAATTACCAAATACATAAACTTCATAAAGGTCGTTGTCCGAGGTTTGAATGAAACTGATTTAATCAATCCAAATGATTTGCATGAATACCGAGTCCAGGTTTTTAAAAAATGAACAATTTTGTGTAGAACATGGAAGCGCTGACCCGAAACAAAATGCCAAACTTGCTCAGATTATAGCGCAAATAAAAGAGGCTAAACTTCCAATGGCCAGTATAGACAGAGCGCTTCAAAACATGCAGGTGAGTGGCAGAATAAATGATGATTCATCAATTCAACTACTAATCATTTCCATTTAGTCAAAGTTTGTAAACCATATTTCTAATTCTGCTTTAAAGTCTAAGAAGGACAGCCAGAATTGCATTCTTCCCATTAAAGGTCCTGGAAATTGTGTCATGTTGTGTGATCTTGAATCATCGAACTTAATGAGAACCAGACAAGAATTGAACACTGTTCTAAAGAAAAACAAGTATGTTTTATGTTTAATTGATCATAGATAAGTATATTTATATGATTTGTCTTCAATTATCGCTGTTTGTATTTGGTCATGGTCTCTAACAGAGCAATCGTAACCGAAGAGTCTGTGCTATACATGTTCGAACATAAGGGATCCCTCTTTTGTGAGGAACTTGATGGAAAGCCTCTTTCAGAAGAGTTAATGGATGAAGCCACAGCGCATGCAATTGACGCTGGAGCCAATGATGTAGTGTATCATGAAGATCATCCAGAATTTGGTAAAGTATTTGAATTCATAACGGAGCCCTCTGCATTTTTCAAAGTTAAAGGAGCCTTGGAAAGTCTTAAATATTCAATTACGCATGCGGAAGTAGGATACGTGCCTAAGAATTATATAGAGCTGTCAGACGAAGATGTAGACGCAGCAAATAAGTTATATACCAAGTTGACGGATCATCCTGATGTACAAAAAATTTATGTAAATATTGCGTAAATAATAAAAATATATATCATTTAAACATAATATGGAAATAGTAAACATCAGCAGTATATAATATTTAATTTTATTAAAAACTTACAAAGAACAAAACGTGCTGGATTGGATTGATTTATGAATTTAATTAATTAAAGCTAGCAAAATTTGATGCCCAGCGATGAACGATTTTGCATTTCCACAACTCGCAGAATCAGTTTTTAGCACGCAATTTTCATGGTAAACCGAACTTCACAGAAAACGGAAGCATAATACGTTGATGCTTGAGTGAGTATGCATCCCAGCTTTAGTACTAACTTCCCTTCTTTTTTTTAATGTGTTGTAGGTAGTCTGTACAATGCAGACTTTTATCTGAAGTATTTCAATGGTAAGATGAGAACTAAATATTTACTGTTCACTTTGTTTTAATTCTGTGCAAGGTGCCACACCAGTATTAACATTAAGGTGAAAGTATTATCATCCTCTGAAGATTGTAGTTTCGAGATCATCATTTATCATCTTCAATCATAGTAAACGTCAGTAATTCATGCTGCGGAACTTGCCAGCGTGATATTATCTGGTATCCGGACCAGAACATCACTTTTCTAAATGCCTGCCTGAATACAGCGAATGAAAGTGTTGCAAAAATGCCTTTTCTTAAAATGGTCAGGGTCGGCTATGCTTGGACACGGTACAAAATTTGCCGTCCCCCATGAAGGTTTCAAAGTAATGTGCAGCATCATGAATCGGATGCGAAATTAAGGCTGAAATGGACACTGGGCTTCTTTTTTTAAAAAATCAAAAGTAATGTGGATTTACGTCTAATTTGAACTGAATGCTTGCATTATATTTTAAGGGATTTTTTCTTGTAAAAAAAGAACGCGTAAGCAGCTCGTAGCAAACATTAACTTTCAAATCCGGGCTTATGACGTATTATATGATACCGTAAAAACAAAAAGTTACATATTATCCCCGCAAAAAATGTGAATTATGAAATGTTGTTTTATTATCCACCGTCAGATTTTAGTTTTAGTCACGAATTCTCAATCAGATTTCCGTCTTAATTTTTGCTATAGTACAATATACCGGCCAGAGTAGGTTTATTTTTGTGGTTATACGCATGCATCCCTATTGTTTTGCCTCTGCTATTAATGGTAATAATACGTCTTCACGGTAAGACACCAATTTTCGGGTTTGCAAAATAATGAGTTTGTTGTGTTTAAAACAATATTTCCTTTCACGCAGCAATTTTTTATATGCTTATAGTTTTAGTCTTAAAGGTGATCAACCAACATCCCTCATGTACATTTAAAGTAAGATGGTGACTGGCGACTCCCTTCCATTCACTAATTCACTGTCACAATTATATGATTGAAAAATAGTGCTCGCCTATGTGTATTGTGATAGAGCTCTATCCAATCCAGTGACCATTGTTTTGTGCTTATGTAACATTTTACATACTACATTTTGTTTTAGTATTTGTCTTATCCTTCAAACTGTTCAGTGCTCTTTGGATACAAACGTGACAGACTCGCACTTCATAGCATAATCATTAGTTTTATTCCTTACATAACATAACAAAGTGTATAAATTTGTTGTTTAATAAGACATCTATAAGTTGACCACCTTGACGCTGACAGCTACTATACTTTATGCAATAATGCTGTGATGTGTGATGATAATGATGATGTCACCAAGAATTAATCGGTTTTATTTATAGACGATTATTATAATAGTGAGAGAGAACCCTTTTGTACCTTTCAAAAGGTGACCTCGCCTTTCCTTATTTTTATTGCTGTGCAAGACTTTATGTTATGTAAACGTTTACATATTCAAGATAATATGTAGGATTTGTTCTATTCTATGGTCAAGTCAAGATCATTGCTGTTGTCTCTTTCTTGGAGTTCAAATTTCAAGTTCAAATTCATGAACATCTAATGAATGCTACATGCTGATGCGTTTTGTTCCATGAATCATCCGAGTTTGTTCTTACGTACAACCTGGTGTGGTTTCCGACTACAAATGATTTCATCATTCATTCCCTCACATCATCGTGTCATGAAAGGTGGTCAACAGTAAGTTGAAATTTTGTCGGATTAATATATTCCCAACCGGAGTTGGTTGAATAGAAATACTGTTTGCAAAGTGAAACATTCAGCAGAGTGAACAGAGTAAGAATTCTTAAAAAGAAAATGGGGTATTATGAGATTACGCTTCTCTTGGGAGTACTTTCCTCCATCTCCCTAAATTCCTTCTGCTATGGAAAGCCTCAAAATCAGGAACAGCCTCTAATTCGAAATCCTGACCGTTCTGTGTACGCAAGACGAAGTTTTGCTTTGCCAGATGTGGTCAGTGACGTTTATGAAGTTTATGTTGGTCCATCTGTTATAAGAGTAATCACGCACCTAAAATATTACGCATAATTGGTGTCCAGTGTATTTTTCAGTTACTTTTGTAACATATGAAATAATTGCTTTTAACGTTAGGAAAACCCGGAACGGGAGGCTGCTGCAGTTCTCCAGGGTCAATCTACTGGAGTTCAAGGTACAATTTCCTTCAAGCAAATGCATCCCAATGAACCTGTGCTAGTAGAGGGTCACATCACCGGACTTTCTCCTGGCTTGCATGGTTTTCATATTCATCAAAAGGGTGATATTCGAAGCGGTTGTGGTGGCACGGGAGGTCACTTCAATCCATACAATGTAAGTTAATCCGTCAATGGAAAGCCAGAAACGATGAAGATACAGAGATATTTTAAGAACAGTTTATCTTGGAATATTTCAGCAACACCATGGCGCACCTGTGGACCGCTTTAGACACGTGGGCGATCTGGGAAATATAATGGCTGACTCATCCGGCGTAGCCACGTTTGCTTTTACTGACAGTGTCATTTCCCTGTCTGGAATTAACTCCATTGTTGGACGAGCTGTGCTGGTTCATGAAAAAGAGGATGATGTAGGACGAGGAGATAATGAAGACAGTAAAAAAACTGGCAATGCTGGAGCTCGAGTTGCTTGTGGTGTAATTGGCCTTGCTTAATATGTTTCAAACAGTATTATTTGCAAAATACCAACTCTGGAGAAATATCCAGCAAACTTCATTCAATGAATTTTATTACTTGTTAAACTTGATAATATTTGTCTATAAATTGTATCTTATAAAAAACATACTAGAACAGAAGTAAATAAAGTTTCATCATGTAGACTTTGTATTAATAGTAATGAAATAGGTGTCTTATCTGACTTCAGGTTTTAATCATTGGAGCATATTTAGCCGATAAAAATTCCATGAAAAACAATATGCAAGCAACCTACTCTTGGTTTCAAAATACAATCTCAAAATACCCCAAACACATTCAGAAATGAAAGAATTGTTTATGGTGCAGAGAGAAATTGATTTTCAGTTTTTATTCTGATAACAGTATAGTAAAGGAATAATTAACTCATTTAGACAAAGTTACCTTTTACAAAACTAGGTATATTACATCCATTCAATCAATTTATTCATCAACACTATCAAACCTTGAGCATCTCATTTTTCCCAAGTGGCTTTGCAAGAAAATGGCATCTCACTTTTCATTTAGCACATCTCTGACGTAGACTGTTTTGGTGGGCTTCGTCTGTCTGCACAAAGAACGTGGGAAAAAGGTAAACAGAAAGTGATCTACTGGACTGGAGATGCATGATGCATGCATACCCGTTTCTCATCTGTCAAATCAACATTACTGCTGCTAATTACATTCAGGTTGATAACAGAGAAGTTAATGAGAGTTTGTGAAAATCATAAATTTACAAAGGATTGGCAAGAAACCTGAGGAAAATTAATAAAGACAACTTTTTAGTTTGGATAAGGTAAGTTTCTGGATAACTTTTTAGCTCGCTGTTTCATCATTTAAAACTTGTGTAAGTCAATAATGATTATAAATATCTGTGCTTCCAGTTTGCCAACAAGATACCAAGGCCAATTTAATTTAGCCAGTTTCTACCTTGCTGCCGTTTCCAGCTTTGGATTTTGGATTGTTGTTTGTAAGGTTTATATATAATATTATGTATTGATTCATTCATTGGAACACTTTACGGATTCTGGAAACGTCAAAATAAGTGTGTATTCTGTTGTTTCTAGAGCCTGTGCATGCCAAAAGCTGAACAATCCTCTTACCAAAATGGAGACTGTTATGGATAGCTTAAAAGAGGCGTTTATTGACTATGGCATGACTGTTGGGAAAAATTCGGACCAGATTTTTAAAAGATGTGCAGAATTATGCCAAAAGTATTCCCTGGAGTCAGAGGAGTTTGCGGGAACATGGTTGGCCTACGCTGCAACAAATGGCATAGTGGACATGGAAGTAAATATGTTGGATGATTTTGAGAAGAAAGAGCTGTCCTCGCGTAAAGTTGAGGCTGATAAGCCAACTATATCCATTTCCGAATTGAGTAAGAAAACGGCAGCTGTGGGCAAATTGGAAGTTTTTGGACAGTCCTCGTATGACGGTGATGACGACTCTGACATTGAAGAAATAGACAATGAGGGAAATGATATTCTGGAGGCATACGGTGTTATTAAGACTTCATTTTCGGTTACGCCCAAAGTGGAAAAGAAGGCAACTTCACGTTTAAGGAATCAGGTTGGCGATACTCCAAAAGGGGATTTTAGTCCGGCTGGGTATTCCCCAGCAGTTCAAGCTAAATCCGTTTCTTATGGGGCGCGTACCAAGGCAGGGGATACGGTTCTGCGTTACAAATGTAAAGATTCAGACTATTGGAGCGAAGTTTCAAGCGAAAATGGCCAACCGATCAAAATCATTCCAGTTTTGGCTTCAAATACCTTGATGAAAACAGATTTCAAGTACATGTTTCAAAAGACGACAGACATAGCCACTGCATTGAATCAAGGCATTTGGGACATGGGAAATTCCATGCTAAATGACGATGAAAAAGAAATTCAGGATTTGGCTGCTTCCACTGTTGAAGACTGTTGGTACCTTGGAAGAATTCGTAGTGATGAGGGACGCTTGTCCCTCAATAACATTTTCCTTGAAGGGGATATGCACTTTAGTGGGGGTCACAGCGTTGCTCTTGATTTGTCTGAAGCAGAAGAGTATCGACTGTTTCCGGGACAAGTGGTTATGTTAAAAGGGAAGAATGAGCTTGGAAAATGCGTGAGAGTGACTGAGGTTGCTGCTCCATCAGCTTTGCCATTGCCAAAAATCGCTGCTAATCAAACTCGTCCAATAAATGTTATTGTAGCGTCGGGACCATTTACACCCATTGATTCGGTGTTATACGAACCCCTAATGGATTTGCTGGATGTTTTGAAGCGAGACAAACCGGACTTGTGTGTTTTAACTGGACCATTTGTTGACCCAGCACACCCGCTAATTTCCGGTGGTGAAATTGCAGTTACATTTGAGAAACTTTTTGAAAACTTGGTTGATAAAATTGCAAAAGCTATTAGTGATATCAAAACCCACGTTGTACTCATCTCCAGCTGCAAGGACGCCTTTCACCATGCCGTGTACCCAACTCCACCGTACGAATTTACCTTTCCAAATCAGAAAATTACCATTCTTCCGGATCCTGCAATGTTTGAAGTTGCTGGAATTACAATGGCTTTCACTACCATGGACGTTCTGAAACACTTGGCAAACTCTGAAATATCTAAAAGCACTATTATGGATCGATTGGGGGGATTGTCAAAGTTAATACTTTCACAGAGAAGCTTTTACCCTCTCTACCCACCTGATGAATCTGTACCTTTGGATGTTCAACTTTGGAGCAACTGTTGCAAATTTGCAGCAAATCCACACATTTTAGTTTTACCTTCCGATTTGAGGCACTTTTATAAGGAGGTGGATGGAACTATTGTTCTGAATCCGGAGCGATTAACCAAAGGAAAATCTGGTGGAACTTATGCAAGATTTCAGGTGAAGCTCCCAGAATCTGGTGACACAATCCAATCCGTAGCCGACTTTTGCAGTGGTGAAATGATAAAAATCTAAATAATTTACTTGTTTTTACGAAATTATGCTGTAAACAGCTTGTTGTGCGTAATGTAATTTGTGTAATAATAAAGTTAACAATGACTTTAGAAACGTCTGTTGGTTAAATGAATTAATTATTTTAATTTAGTAACGTTTCGTTTGCTCTTATTGCACTTAAGTAATAAACATACAACAAACAAAATAAATATGATTTCACAAACTCAATATATCAAATCCACTCAGTCTCTAAAACATAACTTGTCATTCAAAACATCATATTATTTACAAATGCACATAATAAACCGAGATAATAATACTTTTCTTTGCTTAGTTTAAAACAAAATACGTCAGTGTCTGATCTACAGTGTAGTACCAATAGGATACATCACGGTTTGTTGAATTCTAAGTGAGTATAATATATAACGTACAATACTAATACCATACTCCTAACTTTGTACATGACCATAAAACAGTAATTAAGTTATTGCTTAATATTTCAAACATTAAGCGACAAAAAATGGTTGGATTTTATGGGGTAACAGGTTTGCATAAAAGTAAAATCTCATTTTCGCATTTTTAACAAGAAAGAACTGCCGCACACTCTGATACTCCTGGTGTAGGCTTAACAATGGATAATGTTGGTTTCATACAGGTTTCACATTACATCATTACACTAGATGTTGAGGGAAGAGCAGGAGTTTGTCCAACCACTACTGGAAAATCTCCTTCTATCCAGTGGATTAGAGCGTGCTCAGGTAGTTGAGACGCAGTAAAATGATCCTTGAGTAGCATTTGCGAAAAATTGCAATGCATTTGATACGCTTCGTTTTCTCTTGTAGCTTCACTACACAATCTATACAGATCTAAATACACACAACGATGCAGATTTAGTATACAAAATAATATGAAATATGATGATATAATTAGAGGTAGTAGCATACCTTTCAAAATGGCTGATGCCCATAACTGAACGTGAACATCTGGAATTTTTGACGCCAACTGCATCGCAGGTGTAACCATGTTCATACTTTCTCTGCTGTTTCCCAATGATAAGAAAATATGGCCGAGCAGCACCAGTGAACACGATGTTAGACGATTCAAGTCTTCCGCATTTGCCATCTTTAAACTCTCACGCAAGAACCTCCTGTTATTTAAGCAAGCCATTAGAGATTAATGTCAATGTTTATATAAAATTCAAAGGATATTCCAATTTTTATGTACATATTATTCCATACTTTGCATCATTGTATCTTGCTTGAAAGAAAGACTGCAACCCTTGAACGTAATACGCTGCCGCCCTAAGACTGTGAGATGCAGACGGTAGAGTCTCTGGATTTATTCTGTCCATCAAGCTTTGGAATTCCGCTTCTCGTTTAGTTCTCAAATACACGATTGCCAGGTTCAAATGAATAAATGTCCACAGTTCTCTTTCTTGTGAGGACTATATCAAAATAATGAACTTAGTTAAAACGTTTGGTACTTTATAAGATTTAGAATTTTCTAAAGATCAATATAATCATCAACAAAACTAATTGTTCCCATTGTAGGTTAAATAAAAATTATCCAAAGTTGGAATAGGTGGGAACGACTTACTCTCAGTGCAGTTGTAAACTGTACTTCTGCTGCTTCCATGCAATTCATTGACATTGCATATAGACCCAACAAAGTATGCAAAGGAGCTTTATGCGTAGTAAGCAGTCTAGGATGTTGTTGCGTTAGAGCGCACGCTTGGGATATTTCCTAATTTTCATAAGGAACGCAAATTACGATAACTTTCAATAGTTTGAACTACACAGTGGAATTGGTACTGGTATAGACATTGACTGTACCTGTAAAGCCATTGTCTTGTTTCCCATTACAAGTCTGCACATAATAATTTGTTCTAACAGTAAAAGTTGAAATGTGCTCAAAATCGGTTGTTGTTCCAATACTGCAAAAAATATAGTACGTATAATTAATTACAAAGTGCTTTATATAACTACATTATCCATTAAAAACCAAATAATTTGGCGATAACATACTTCGCAATTTTTCAATTTGAATGAGAGCCTTGTCCGTGTACTTTTGTGCTTTGTCCAAATAGCCTCCTTGCATAGAGTGTGTAGCTGTGATAAGGTAAACCAGAACACAAAGATGCTCCTTCGGCATCCACATGAACATATCGCCAACATTTTCTGCCACGATTTCTGGAATAAAATATTTTATTGTTAGCAGAAACCTCAATAACTATATGTGGTGCAATTTTGAATGGATTATATGAATGTACCATCATCCGATGGCCAACTGGGCTGAGTTATTGTCTGTATACTCTGTTGCAACTGTTTTAGACTTGGTTTGACACTTTTAATTTGTCCTGCCATCAGGTAATGACACACCTGCGGATAAAAGCAAAGAATTAAAAATAGTACATACATCAAATAAATACATTATTTCTGCAACTGAGAAGGTAACTATTTACCTGTAACACTAGAAAGAACACTTTTAGGTACTCTTTCTGATGCTGATTCCCTTGCCAAGCTTCCACTAGTAAACTTGCTTGTTGAAGCAACGGGTGCACTTCCTGGAATCTTTTTGCTATCAATAGTAGCTAGTTAATCCAATGAAAGAAGCACGATTAGTATAAAAATTTCCCATACTATTCATTTTTATAGAAGTCTTCATTTAAAACATTCATTCATAGTCATAGCTTTATTACCATTCCTTTGCTCAATAGAAACAAGACTCTTGTGTAGTGCGCCATGGAATATTCTGCATACTCAACTCCAAAACCCAGTAAACTACACGCGGACTGATAATCTTTTTCGGATGCATGAATTTGCTATAAACATGACCACAACAAATTATTACAAATCAGACATTCATTCCAAAGGGATTTATTTTCAGAATGCCAAGAAAACTGCCTTTACCGAAAGCTGAAATATTAGTCTACAGTGCCAAAAGACGCTTGCATTTGACAACTCTATCGCCTTGCGAAGAAGTGGTTTGGACAAAGCCGTTTGACCCTGTTGCTCATACAACTGTGACAGCGTACTTGCCACTTCGAATTTGACCTCATCAAAGTTAGCAATCGTTTGGGATAAATGCCACTACAGGAAAGGATTCAATCATGATTATCATTCATAAACTAAAACTGTTATTAGAAAGTCCATGTACTGTGAACTTACAGCTTGTTCCAAGTGTGATCTTGCCAAATCGATGTTCTTTGTGTGGGTTAATAAAATGGTTCCCAGTTGCAAATGCGTTCTGGCTTCCACACGCTGTGGTGGCTTGAAGTTAAAGACAGCTTGCAAGCACTGAATGCAGCACTTGATGTTCGGAGGGGTGGACGTTCGAAAGTACTCCGCAAGACCAAGCAATGCCAGGTACCAGGCGTCCTGATTATTTGAGGCGGCCATGACGCCACCAGTTTTTGCAAACGAGGTAGTGCGACCAACACTGCTACTTAAGTATTTTATTCAGGGCTGTCGGAAATTATGTCTCCTGATTTTTTACGTGGGCAGTCATACAAAAAATGCCAACATTAACTTATTAGTTAATGAATGTGAGACTTTAAATAGTTTTTTGTAAAAGTCTCAATTAAATTAAACTAGCCAAACAAGTGGCCGAGCCGAGCACAAGTGTCAGTCAACTTAAAAGGGTGCGTTTGGACTTGTATATACGTAATCATTTTTAATTCACTGTTTAATAGGTTTAAAATTACTTTAACTGGCTATGACACAAATTTGTTCGTTATAAAAATTTCCAAAAAATATTCCACAATCAAAATATTTTTATTTTGGTTGTTTAAAGTTTGCGGGTAAGGAATTGTTTTGGTTTTGGGTGGTGAACTAGTTGATACATCAAAGTAAGGAGGTCTCTGTGCATTGCGCGATTGAATGAATGAATGAATGAATGAATATTTATTAGAAACATAAAAAAGCTCGTGGGCAGGGCCCATAGAGCAAACGGTGTTTACAAACATCCAATACTTAAAAGATGATTCTTGGTTTAAATTTAGTTTTATCTCTATTAACTAGTATAGCTAATTTATATCGTATTTAATAAAAATAAATACTCTTACAATAATTTTGTTTTTTCTTAACCATATTTAACTTTGGCACTTTCACTTTGGTTTTACTACTAGATCTTATCCTATAAACTAATATTGATTGATACCTTCAGATTAGTGGTTGTTCAAGACATTTACATTTTGGTCTTGTGATTGGCCCTTACTCATATTCAATGCTAAAACAATGTTGATAACCATTATACCAGCAACGCAAACAATCCCATAGAAGATTCGATTCCCCTCATTGATGATCCGCTCTCCATCATGAACCAGTTGCGCCAACATTTTGTTTATCCCAGCCGTCTGATACGCCTGCACGATGTTGTATTGCAAGATGCTGTTGTAGACATGACTGTAATCGAATCCATTCCTGTCCGTGAATTCCCCTGCCTTTCCAAAAGCAGCCCGTATCCCGGTTATGAATTCCCGGACCCCAGATAATCCACCCGCAAAGTTTACCACAGCACCAGCAGTTGACATCGCAGGTCCAACCAGCGGGGCACCTTCCGTCGTGTGCATCATCCCGATCGCAACGGCAACAATGAGAGTAACGGCTATTACGATTTAAAAAGTCACAAAAATAAGTATGTGTTTGATATTTGGCTTAAAGCTAAAGATGACTACTTGTTTCACTTTTCACTAGAATTACACATTAGGAATATAGTCTTAACTATTAAATATAATATAATATTAACTTAGTTTAAATATCGTAATACTCTTACCTAACTTTGCCATTTCAGTTTTTACAGTTTTACAAATTGACTTAAACGAGAAGTTTACTTGGTTTTGTTTTAGTCTAAGATTTTAGATTTTAGATTTCCGATATTCGATTTTCAATAATTTCTTTACGTTTTCTGAATCGTTTGACCAGATATTGATACAGAGCTTCGCACTCTTCTTTTGAATGCCAATTTGTTTCGCTCAGAGAATTTATATGAAACGCATTCTGTGAAGATCCTTGATCACTTAAAATTGTGCATACAAAGAGTACGTGGTCCAAGGTCTCCTCATCACCCGTGCCACAAAAAATGCAACGGTCATAAGTTATTTCATGTTTGAATTTTTCCGAAATGATAACAATTCTATTCATTCTGATTTGTGCTAGTAATTTAACCATACGATATTCCAAATTAAATGTTAAGTATGGTGATGGCATTGGACTATCATTCATAATGTTTAAATAATACGCATAATTTGATGACTGCATAACTCGTTCAATGTCTTCCTGCCTTCTTATGTCCCATAATTTACAAACTACATTGTAAGCAGAATTTACCCATTCCTCTGTGCATTGCGCGATTGAGAGAGAGCTTTTGCGTTGTTTGCTGGCTTGGGTTTCATTTCATTTCTTGCATGCAAGTAAATGCAGTACTAGCATCTGAGACATTTGACATGCAACTTAATAAGGTGTAAAAATTTTGATTTTGAAAGAATTTGAGTTTACTTTTATTGCATTAGACTATATGGGTAAATACACAATTTCTTAAATTTGCTGGATATATAAATTTAAGGATAAGGTGTAAGGTAAGAGTTATAGTTATAACGCAATCCTTTATATGCAGCCAAGTCCAGCGTTTCGGTTTGCCCCGTTTTCTGGTTGATGGAGACTTTAGACATTAAAGGTGAAGCCTCAAAGCAAAATTCAGGTTTAATCATTTTTATGTGGATTTTAAAATCATATTTTAATAGATGCATTTTATTTCCAATAACTAACATTTTTATGCATGCCAATTTTAGAAATATTGGCTGCAAGGTGCAAATGTTGCTTGCTGTATTCAATATACCTATACATATAAAATCGTTGCAATATTATTTACATTTAATATAATTGTGAGCTTTTACATGCAATTGAAAGAAAGGGGGCACTTATTTAACCAACCACGGATGTATCTATACTCTGTATATATACAATACATATATTATTGTGAAATCTGTTGGGTGTAATAATTACATGGTTTCCTATTCACAAGCTTTTTTCCCTTTCCAGTTCCTGCTTTTCTGCTACAAAGTGACAGAAGCAAGCATAGGAGCACCCCTTTTCCCCAAAAATCTTTTAGAATATCCAGTAAGGATGTTGGATGTTGTATAGGCAATGCACAAACACAAATATGCTAGTTAGTAGTGTTGGTGTTACTTTTTAGTAAACCCTTCTCCGTTCTTAAAGGTGTTGTCTGCCTGTCGTTCGGAGACAGTCCCTGTTTCCATTCCCTGCATTTCTTGGATATACTCTAAAACTATCTCTGTATTTGTATTGCATATTGCGTTTACGCTACACTTATATAAGTAGAATGGGTGCTTGTTTGCGCTCTTTTATTAAGCTGCTGTAATGAAGCCAGAGGCGAGAAAGAGATGAAAAAAGCATTTTTTTCAGCTCCACCACGGGCTCCAGCAAAAACTACTAGAACTGGCTTTGCATGGGCTCTGGAGCTGGGGCGGGACAGGATCTCTGGGACTTCTTGACAGTCGAATTTTAGTAAAATTGTATAATATGCTAGCTGTTCATGAGTGTCTGTTATCATTGTACCAAAACTGGTAATTGCAATTTCAGAATAAATAATTTCTTCAGGTTTAGAATGCTTGTAAAAATATGCAAGTAGCTAATTGCTAAAGATATTAAGATCTGACATGATGACATGACCGTTCTGAAATCATTTGAATTTCTTAATTTTATAACTTTATTTTCTTTTTCTTATCATACTGACCCTGTTGAATAACCATTTGAACTGCCTTTCTGACTACCAATATCGCAGTAATTCATCGATCTGGATTCGGCCTGAACAATTAAATTGCATTGGTGCTGCCAAAACTTATTTAAGATGTATGCAATCCATTTTAAGATTTATTTTATTTCAGAAGTATTTTTACGCATTTGAATAGGCACCGAACCTAACACATATATTGATAATACTTGCATACCTAATAGACGTTTTTAGCATTATATAATATGCACACAATTTTAAGCTCGCCATTGTTGTGCTCGCGGGTATTCTAATAAGTCCAAAAATATTAGAATGGATAACTTGAGATCGAGACATAGACGGAACGACGTGATCATAATATGGAGAGATGCTTATGTTGTAGTGGTGGTTTGAGAAGATGCCACCATGGCTTCAAGGAGGGGGAGTCAATATCTAGCCATTAGCTATTAAAAGTACAAACTCAATCTAAATCTATAAGAATGTAGAAATGAGAGGTGCACGAATTCTCTCACAGTCCCTCACTCTCACCGACTCACCACACAATTCTCAAATGTAGCAAGCAAAACGCTTACAAATACCACACACCAATACTACTACCAGCAGATAAAAAGAAACAAAACTAGGCAGGCGTCATCGACATTATCAACATCGTCTTCGTTAGAAATATCAAGAGAATGTATAACAGCATAATATTATATAGGTATACATATAATAAACCTGACAAACAGGATATAGGAAACTTGCGACCCCAAATGTTTGTTCGTTTTATACCCCACATGCCATGTAGTTTTAAAATGCTTGAACTCTTGCACTTTTTTTGCTTTAACGGTCAAACGGTGATGCATTTTGAAAAATTGACATCAGAATCGTCAATTGGATCAAAAACTTACCTAAAATCATATGCCGCGAGCTAAAGGCCATATCGTAAAAATTTGATATCGTTGTGACCTTTGACCTTAGAGTTGACCTTTTAGGATCATCTTCAGAAAACATTGAATTATGTTGCTTTTGAAGTGTTTCCAAAAGAATTTTTCAAAGATTTTAAAAAATGCGGCTTCTGAAGCCTTCAAATCATAAAAACTGCTATAGCGCCCATATGATTTCAAATTTTGAAAAATGGACATTGGATTCGGTAATGTGATTAAAAACTGATCTATAATCATGTGCCACATGCTATATGTCACTTGTAAAAGTTTTGAAATCGTCGTGACCTTTGACCTTCGAATTGACCTTTTGGAATCATCTTCAGATAAGTTTGAATTACGGTGCTTTTGAAGTGTTTCCAAAAAAAATTCTTCAAAATTCTTGAAAAATGCGGCTGCTGGAGCCGTTCAAATATAAAAACTGCCATAACGGCCACACGATTTTGAATTTTGAAAATTTGACGTTGGATTCATTAATTTGGTCAAAAACTGATCTATAATCATGTGCCACATGCTATAGGTCACTTGGAAAAATTTTGAAATCGTCGTGACCTTTTGACCTTAGAGTTGACCTATGGTGCCCATCTTCGAACTCATCCGAGCGAGGATGCTTATAAACAATATGCAAAAAGATTTTTTGAAAAAAGTTGAAAAATGCGGCTTGTAGAGCACCAACAGACAGACAGACAGACAGACAGACAGACAGAAGGACCAGACAAAACTAATAACTTGCTTCAAGGTCGCAAGTTAATAAGCAAAAAAAAGTTTTAAAGCAAAATCGAATATCCTGAGCTTTTCTTTACACTTTTACAGTTTCATGTCTCCGCAACTCTTTTTATTTCATGTCTTTCTCTTTTGCATTTTGGCAACTTATATACAATGGTTTGAATGGTAAAGAACCATTCAATGTACTTTTAAAATTGCATAAATTACCGCATCTGTAAATAAACTCATGTTATTTCAATCATATCTTCTCGTTACACGTTGGTTACACGGCTCTGATCAGGTGCATTATTTGACAATATGTTTTACCACCAAAAGAAATCAGCTAAAATGTCTTTTTACCAAAATAGTCAGTTTTAAAGATTGGTATAGTATTTTAAAACTTAACTATTTAAGGCTTGATAGCGAATTGCTAAAACGTAATAAGAAGACCGAAACCCCATATAACGCAATCCCATTCACTTTCAGATTGAACCGCTTTCTACTCATCAATTACTAACTCATCGTCATCTCATCAGCAAAATTCAGCTTCATTCAGTCAATGCGCTCAAAGCACGACGACTCTTCTTGTCCATGTATATTATGACAAAAGTAAAAACACAGGACACTTTGGGTTTTTCTTCGAAAAATGTATTATGTATGAGAAAAGACAACACACAGCAGCAGCAGCGGTATGTTGCGGCTCTCGCCACTAGCAATATCATCAACCTCGCCACCACCACCAGCCAAGCCAGAGTATTACAGGATCTCCACCTCCCTGGTTTCTATTCAATACACATAAGTGCACAATAATATAACACTAAAGTTTCATGTCATGATCTCATAATACATAAGAGCATATCCTAAAAAGATAGTTGCTGACTTGGATGTAAAGAAGGACACATTATTATATCTGGCCGAATGAGTAAAATAATATGGTTACACGCATAGATATATATCGGCTTCATCTGGATACCAGAACAGCGGAAGGGAGCTCCTCTCTACCTTCTCTGTGTTTCCGCAAAATTTTCCAAGTTTACATGTAGCTATTCTTACTCTCTGCTGACTCCGACTTGTAACTCGTTGTTCTAACTTCACTTCAAGTTAGCCAACAAAAACTCACTCTCTTAAGTTTGTATATATAATCCATGCGTTTTTAGCTGAGTTGTTGCTATAAAGAAAAGGCAACAGAGTAGAAGCATTGCCTTATTGAATTTCCACTTTTCCCACACGCGACCATATAAAATGCATGTAGTACAAACCCCAAAAAAAACTACGCTTATAAAGTCTTTTCTATAGCATGCATGTCTTCTTTCCTCTTCTGACACTTGGCGAGCTAACAACCTTTTGTTTGAAAACTCAGCTTGTCCAGACTTCTGGGTCAACTTTGTCTAACAGCTTTATACACACAAGCCATGTAGCCATGTAGAACTCGCTGCGTGTTGTTAAAGTGCGAGAGCGTGTTGGGAGAAAAACGTACTCCAACAACCTCAACAACGCCAACATCATCACTATTTACTGCATTCTCTCTGACTCCTACTCTTACAGACTATGTTGCATAGTCAGACATAACACCGAATCGCACACACTCTCACCCAAAGAGTTTAGTTTTTAGGGTTGTAAAAGTGCATATAAAACAACTTGCACTTTTGCCAATGCCAAAGACCTGAAAACTACTACATAAGTATATATACTACATACTCCATTACACATAAACACCAGCCAGTTCAGAGTAGTAGACCTACAAAAACGCACTTTTTGTAAAGGACATACGAAACGAGATTCTAGAGTGCGAGTTGCTCATGTTGCGCTCCTGCTGCTGTTGCAGATAAAAAGGAAGCAAAGTTAAATATGTCTATGTCTGCTTGTCTGGTGAAGTTTAAAACGACTTTTTGTGTGTGCTTGCTTAGTTAGCAAAATGCAATTTTATGCATGTACTGCATATTGCATATAAATATTTATGTGAATTGTATAATAATATGTACTATTCCTCTTATTTTACTAAACTTGCCAGTTGTAAAGATAAAAGTGTGAACGCACATTGAATAATATTATGATTGCAAAGGATACAGCTCTCCAAACAACCCGCAACAAAGTCAAGTGAGCAAGTGAGGTGCATAGCCATGTAGCTATAGTGGTGGTGGCAAAGTGGAAGTAGCGTGTGGAATAGGTACGCTTTTACTCACAGTTTGGCATGTTGGTCTGGGCAAGTCAGTGTACCATTGACGATGATGGTTGATGGTGGTTCCGCTGCTGCAAGATAGTTGCAGTTTGTGTGGGTGCCTGTTTTCGACTTGTTCGAGAATGCAAAAAAGTGAGTAGCAGCGATAATATAGTAACCTGTTTCAGTAATAGTAATGGATCCATTGATGGTGTCAAATTTGGCTAGTGAATGAAGTGCATCGGTGCAAGAAAGGCAAAAATCTTCCCTTTCAGTAAAAGTCACAAAAAAATTGCACCTCCCGGTATGCTACTAAAAGGAACGGTGACAAGTCAACAATGTTTTGAATAGATTTTTCTCTGCAGTCCTAACATAAGCATCACTTTTTCTAGTACCTAACCTTGCAAATAATACATCAACTTAGTTGAGTCAACCAGTAAATCAGTTTTATCATCACACACACGCTGAACCAAAGGGAATTAAATTATGTGCATTTAGCGTATTATTTTTTGTTTCAAAAGTGTGCTTGCATCTTAAAGTGATGATGTGATGATTATGGTTAGTCGAGTAGTCGGCTAACGGTACTGGCAATTATGTGGAGGTATACGTAGAAGTGACGGTAAAGTGGGGTGCACGCTTTGGGATGGGTTTGTTTCTGAGAAGGAAATAAAATTCTCTTTGTATCATCATCATCAGCGGTTTAAAAGTAGCCAATGGATTGTGTGATAGTTGGTTAAATAATAAAAGTGCATACATAATAACGGCATGTTCACACGATTTACAAATGCCTTGATGGACGACGTAAATTGTCACATGAAAAGATAAATAAATCAAGTAACCGGTTTCTCGTTATCTTTTTGTGTCTTGTGAATGAAGTGTTACTGATTCGGTGCCGGTGTTTTCTGACTTGGTACTTCGTATAGGATTGTCATATTGTACACCACCAGGATTTCTCTGCTAATCACTCACTGCTAGTACAAAACGCACAAAAGCTTTAATTACACCGTGCATAAACGGAAACTCTTTCTGCTTCGCGGACTGGAACAACTTTTTCCTTATAACGGGTAAGTAAAGTACAATTGGTTTTACTAATAAGTATATTGACATTTGTAAATGTATGATTCATATATATACATGGTTTGAACTGATTTATTTGTTCAAGTACATAAAATTACAAGTAAAATATCTACTGACTATTACATTTCCGAAAGAGAATATTTTCCGGTTTAAACATTTAAAAAGTTGCTAAATGTTGCATATGTCCATTTCAAACATTTTACTTTGTTGTCACTCAACAAGCAATGGAAATAAAATTATTTATTTGGTAAGAGATTATTCCTATATGTTTTAGCTTTAGTTTAGTCTAAAGTGTAAGCATACGAACCATAATATCTGCATTGTACATTACATAAAACATCTCTGGCATTACGTTTGCATAAGTTTAGCTTTTTCGGTGTGACTTATGTCGGATCGAGTGATGACGTTTTCTCCATTTTCCATCAAGCTAGGTGTAAATAAGCATGCTACATCCCACGCTGCTCTACTCAAGCCAGAAAGCCAAAAGTGATACAAATAGTATTACTGTCACTTTTGGGTTTTCGCCAATAAAATGATTTCATTTCAAAGTAATAAACTATTTCTGATTCTGATTCTAAACATGGGGAAATTAAAACAGCAAGTTTAAATTAAATGTAATCATATCTATAATACATAAATTCATTAAAAGTCTAAACTCAATACATTTCCAAACCAAAATATACCATTTTGCATGTTTAGATTATTTTTATCGTTGTTTCCTTTCACAAATTTTGTTTTGTATCTTTTAATTTTGTTAAAAGCTTTAATTTCAGCTCACAAACATTCAAATGACACATTCTTCCATGTTTAATGCATAAGTATCAAATAAACATACTACGCAATAAATTATTCAGCACTTCAATGTAAACTTAAGTCGCTAATATGTTATCCCAAAATGTGTAAACTAAACCTAAATTTCAATTTGACTTTACACAAATCTGATCAATAAGTACAATTATAGTGGAAAGCACAATCATTTTGTTCTGCTATAATCAATATTCGGTTTAACATTGCGCAGAGTAATTGATCCCACTATAGTAGCACACAGAGAGCAGTGTGCTGTCATTGTCCGTAATAAATGCCAAAGCACCTCTAGTACTGTTGCATACAATGCTATCTTTATATTATTCTATGCTCAAGGAAAAAATCAATACCGAGCGACGATTTTGATATCCTTGTGCTTGTAATAAGAACACTCTCGTCGTATTTGCTTTCAAAACATAAAAGTGAAGAAGAAATTAGTTCATCTACATACGAGCATGTCTTAGCATCTCCAATTTTTTTTGGCACTTGAGCAAGCCACTTCACTCATCAACGCTCCCTACATGTCACCAACAACATGGCGATCTCCACCACCACCATACCATAATTACTTTTTACTTTTACGTGTGATATATTCACTCAGTCCGAGAGTAGGGTTAACAATATATGCATGCGCAACAACCAGAACCAGAGACACTAGCACAAAGACAAGGCAGAAATACTGAACAAGAAACAAAAATATTATATATTAGAGGTAATATTATTTTAGGCTCTTTCCCCGGTCTCTCTCTCTCTCTGGTTTGTGGTATCAAAAGGAGTGTAGGCAGCGAGCGAGAAATATTCAACACACATCACACGAAAATCATATAATAATGTCGCATGACTGGCCATGTAAAATACAAACTTTTTTTAAAAGGTTTATAGAGTGTAAAGCTGAGATGATAATCAACAGTCGATACAAATCTGACATCTGATAATGACAAATCTACCGTCATTCATCATTCGTTGTTGCTAAAAAATTTGAACGTTTATTTTTTTAAAAATTAATAGATTATTTGCTTTTACTTTTAGCAGAAATGTATGCAATAATTTGTTTTCGATAAGTTTGCCTTTACGACAATTGTCGATTATGGATTGGGATGTTTTGGATGTTTGATGGCTTCATGACTGTATTTGCAATTTACAATCGATACAATTATCGTGGATTTGATTCTTTAACTGTAAACTAAAGCCAGTTGACATTGGAGTATGTATTTACTTTGCTGATAGCATGTAGAACCGAGAATTTGCTAAGCTCAACTTGCTTAATTTTGCTTATACTAAAAACAACAGCAGTGTGTATGACTGTATGACTTTTTTCATTGCAATAATTTGCATCTTCCGGAGAATCCGGATAAGGAATTACGCTTAACAATTTAAATCCACATTAGTTATGAATGTGTTTTGCATTACCTTTAAAGCTGCTTAATATGTAAGAAGTTATGAATATGAATATGGCGTTTTTATGAATTATGATTTGAATTTTCTTGGTATCAAATCATTCTAATTTTAATTTTCTTAAACTTGTAGATTCTAACTTTGCTAAGTATGAAATGTTTTGCTCAGTTATTCAGATGATCTTTTTGTAAATATATTTCACGAGAAATGCAATTTGAAACATGAAAAATGGGTAATTCTGTGTTACAATTTACAATACAATGCAATAAGTTTCGTTTTTGATACATAGTTGATATACATGATACATGTATACTTGCGTGATTACATTAAGGTTTTATAGAAGAAATACGTAATACTCAATAGTGCATATATATTTATAAAAGTATAGGTTTAGCTATATATACATTTTCAAACATATTATTATATGCATAAAAATTCTTATCCAAGCTCAATAACTTCGGTCTCGGTCTTTGCGATGCGGTCTTTTTCCCTGTACTTCGTCGACTGTGCGTTTGACTCACACTTCTGTGTTGTATACGAGGAGCAGGATATTTCATAATATACAAAATGCCCAAACTGACTAACTTGAAAAGTTGGGCAAGCCAAAGGGGATCGAACGAAAGGAGACACAAGAAATGAGGAGGTAATTGTTACGAATTACACATGCCCGCAAAGTACATTGCCAGGGAAAGAGACACGCTCTTCTGATCTCCTCTTCTCCATTTTCGCTTTGTATGTGTATTTTTTGTGATGTGTTACTTTTAGTTAGTTAGATGTATGTATTCATGTATGCTCTTTTAATTTTTATGTAGCTCAACAGTATATAAAAACGAGTACCTATTATTACATTCCACCTTAAAACAAGAAAAAAATTCTAAATGACTGCTGGCGAGCTAATAACCAGTAACCACTATAGTATATGTATGCAATATTTCATTTATGTATATAATCAATTGATATCTGAAAGCACTGTTTTCCATCAGCACTAATCATTGTTTTAAAATCTATTTTGAATTCTTTTTTTATGAACTAACATTGAATGTTTTGTCTTCTGGATATTCTGGAACTGCACATTCTCATCTCAGCTTATCATGAATGAATTCAATCGTTTTATAAACTGATCGAGTGTAAAAATAAATGCGCTACCCGAGTGTTTAAAATTACACACACTTTAATGTTTCAAAATTGTACGTACCAAAATATTTTCAGATATATAGCCAGACATTAAAATCGTAACAAAGACTCAATAGCTTAGCTCAATAGAATAGTGTAATACTGCTGGTCAATTGTTGTGGAAGAGGTTAATTACGTTCTACGTAGACGTTTTGCAGTTTGTTCATTGACTTTTTGTTTACGTCAATAGATCTAACGTTTATAAAGCCCAAAGTGCTATAAACATAGGAAGAATTTCCTTTAATGATTGCAAGGATGCCTATATAAGTTTTGGCTGCATCCTTACATCTATGTATCTAATAGATTAAAATAGGAATATGTGACATTAGGCCTTGCTTATTGTTGTGCCACTGTCATTTCGTCGTGAACAATACTTGTGAGCTCTCTTATGTACGCGTTCCGTATAACTATATACTGGACAAACGGATGCATGCCACAAAATGTCCATACATAGAGCTATCTCATCGCATCTCTCTTTAATTAGGAAGCCATCTTGATTTTTCCGGTGTCGCGTAGCCAGCTTCAAGTGGAATCGTGTAAATGGCATCAGCTATGAACTTCAAGGTTGTATTTCTAAATCGTTTGGTTTGCAGCTAGAGATACCGCCGTGTAAGAATGTGTTATATGTGGTTATTATAACTTTTGTATAGAAATGGTAGCAAATGCATAATACGTTGTGTAGGCACTTCTTCTCCCGACGAAGCATCTCTCACTCTCACGCTTGTTTTTGAGACTTTATATCTTTAAAAAGTATATCTGCGTCCATAATATTTATACACTTATGTTCACTCTCCCCGAACAAACAAAAACTGCTTTAATAAGTAAAGCGTATCACTGCTTCTGTGTGTGCTCCTCCTTCTGCTTGCCTTTGCCAGTGGTTTTTGTAGAGATGAACTCTTATTTTGCTCTTTCTGTCGGTGCACATGCATATCATTATGTGATGTCGCCATTGTGAGGATAATGATGAGAGAGAATATATGAGTGAAACATTATTGACATTTCTTTCCTTCCTTACGGTTTACGGAATTCGTCGTTCAATTTTTATGCGAGTAATGAAAGTTGGTGTGTATCTACTATCTACTTAATATGTTACGTACGCATTACGGATGAGTCGAGGTGTCTTTTCATTATCTGAATTGAATCTTTTGGCTGATTGTTTTAGGCAAATATCACAAGATGGAGTTAATTTAATGTTTCTTATCCTAACTAATGAGTACTTTGATTTCTTATAATAACCAGTAACTAAATTTGCTCTTTGTCAATATGTGCACTGCTTTTGCTATATGAGTGATAATTTCTTTTCTTTTACTGCATTATACGACATCACTCTGCGGAAATGGAATTCTAAGCACTTGTGACTTGGTTATACTTGGATATAAGTATGCAATACGCAAAATGAGATCGTTGTAATTGAATGGCTTGATGAAATTGGAAAAGTTATAAATGAATGAATAAATGTGTGTTTTATCACTCATTTGAGAACGCTGCATTTATCATAATACTTTTTTTGCAAAAGGCTGCATCTACTCCCAAAACTTCATGTTAGATCAGGGCCAGGGTTCTAGCAAAGAATGGCGGTGTGTGTGAACATCGTCGTGGGTAGATAGGGCTCGGAGGAATAGTGCTGCTAGGTGACATGCCGACCAGGATGGGTCGGTTTCCAAAGCCGGCTGATCCGGTCAGTTGGGGTTGTTACTGTTTGATTTGATAAGGCAAAGAGAGAGAAAGTCTTTTTGATATTTGCTTGGAAAGTCCTTTTTTCTCTGTCCCTACTTCTCTTGTAAGCTAGTCAGTTTGGAGTGTTTTTCAAGTTATTTTGTTTAAACCGTACCGTGTGACGCGTGAACTTTGTACTTTGTTCCAATCCCTTTCATACGCGTAGGAGGACCAAGTCTGCATCAAGTATCTTCAGGTATGTTTTTCAAACATTATTTCATCATTGGAATTTTATCATTTTCTTGTATCAGACAGGTAGGGAAAGTTTAAGCCTTGATCACAAATCATATATAGAGCTTCATGTATGTGGTTGAGGTGAATAAAAAGCGCGTTTCCCATTCTGGGATTTGGGATTGCATATTTCCATCAAGAGTATGACGTAGTTACTGGAAGAAGGTTTCATCTGCACAGGAATAAAATCTTTTGAGTATTGTAGTAAATGTCAATGTATATTTCCGCTGTTACGAAACTGCTAATTTCAGCATACTAATCATTTTTACAATTTCTCATGTGACAATGTTATCCATTGCTCAAGAGTCATATTCTTGAAATTACATTATTATTGTTTACCAAAGGGAATAGGTTATTCTTGAAGCTGAGAAGGCATACGTTAGCATGGTCGAAATTATGCACCTTACGTTTTAACACTTTTGGGACATTGAGAGAAATGTATTAAAAAGGAAACGAGATGACAAGGCTACATCCAGGACAAAAGTGAGCACAGAGATACAGATTACATCGTATAAACTTTTGCGGCTCACGTCTTTAACTTATGCAGTTGCTGTTGTAGTTTGGAGTAATATAGAAGTGAAGAAGGGAAGGGGAGTAAAGGGGCAGGGAGCATAGCTCCTAATGTACCCCCAGCTGGTTAAGCATTTTCGGGACAGAATCGGACACCATATCGGATTGAATGAGTGCTAGTTTTTAGTTTCATACGGAGTTGCTTAATCGATAAAGAAGGCATTTTGTTTTCTCTCCTTGCCTTCCTTCTCTCGCTCATATACACATCACATTGTAGTGTGGTCTCATAGACTGCTTTTTAGTAAGTACAAGAGTTTCTTCTCTCTCTCTTAACTCTTGAGTACTATTATGCCTTTTCTCTTTCTCGCTCTCTCTCTCAAAACCGATGTTAAAGCTTTTTCTGTTTATATAATGCTGATGCTCTCCCATCGAATGAATACACACGCTCCGGATTCTGTAGGTACCTTACATTATTATAAGATGAAACTGGTATATCACATCATCTCGCGTCCACCTTATATGCATACACGGCGTAATTTCTAGTTACTGCTGCTGTTGTAGTTGACTTCTTTCCTTTTCCTTTCTCCCCTGGATGTGATATTGTGCGAGAGAGCCAGAGAGTGTTGTGTATGTGCACTTTCCGCATTTCTGTATTATTCCCATTTCCCAAACCTCCTCCTTCTCCAGAGAAATAAATATTTATACCTTCATTCCTTCAGGACGTCTCCTTCATCTCAAGATCATACGTAATGGAAGAATTGAAACGAACTCTTTCTAGCACAAGCAGTAGAACAATGCAGCGAGAACATTGCTTCCTTTAAATGAATTTTATAGTATGCTGTTTATATGGAATGCTTAATGCTTATCCAGCAGTCTACTGTAAAACAATATTATAGCTACGTAAATCTGCAGATGTGTTATTAGTTCAAATATAGTCACTCTGGAATGATTTTACAAACATTTGTAGCATCGCTCTTCGTTTTAAAAACTTCATGAAATGAAAGAAAAGGCTGGTTAAGCAACCCGTATCGTGTGCTATTGGTTAGAAGGGACAGGGACGATGGCATCGTGGCATGACACTATACTTCATGCTTAACTTTTGACCCATGGCATTGATTCAACAATTTCCTATAAAAGAAGAAAAAGAAAAAGAAATCCTCACAACGCAAGATGAAGAACTCGTACAATACATTCATTTGTAACTTTTTTTCTATATCGTATTATTACTTGTTATCCAATGTTGGTGGAATATAATGATAGAGATCTTCATTGGAAGAGGAAAGTTATCAGTTTTATAAGGAAATCGTTTTTGAGGAAAGATCTTTAGAATGAAATTATAATAGTGAGCCACATTAAACTGGGATAAAGTTGTTTTGCTGTATATCTCGAAATCATTTTAATAATGCCACGTAGTCATATTGGTTACAACGATTCTACCATAGTATGATGTTTGCATCCCATATCGATTTCACATTCTATAAATTGACACCTTTATATTGATAAATCTAAAATCACACTAAATGTTTGTGTTTCAAATTGCAAATATGTAAATTGCATATATTACCGAATTATGTGCTGTTATCTTTTTCTTTAGATTAAAAAAAAACTTATGTATCATTATGCCCCTATTTTCAATTTGATAATTATTTTTAAATGCAATATATAATATGTCATATAATCAAGGTAGTTACCTTGAACGAACGATTTTACAAGAAAAACACGTACACTCATGTATTATTGGATCTTATCGCAGTGGATGAATTACAAAGCATCAAAGCTACCTCAATGGAAAAAGGAAGCTTTAAGTAGATATTTTAATGGCGATCATGGTTGTTTCGTGTACAAAAGGATGCTATTATACTATGCAAGATTTAAATAGAAGCTATGTACGCGATACTAATGCTTTTCAAATCCCGTCTCTGCACCATATAATATGCATATTCATTATTTTTTTCTTATTTTACATGATGCATGAGCTTTTCAGTTAGGATCTACTATTTTGATCGTTTGCTCTCATTTTTAAAAAACAAAAAATGCCATTTTACGAGCAGTTATTCCCGTGAGTTGCATGTCCGTTTGTGTTTGATACTATTTCACAACGAGTGAGTGAGTGAAATGAAACAAACAACAAGAGAGAGAAACAAAAACGAACGGTGCGGTCTTTTGACTCCTGTCTCTCCACTGATTATTGAGAGTGCTGGTGTTGGTTTTTATTGAAAGGATAGGGGTAAAAATACTTTTAAACATTTATATTGTAAAAAGGGACAACCAAGAGCAGAGCTAGAGCATAGCGCATATTATATGATCACCACCACCAGCCGCCTGCAGAAATATGTATACGCTTTATATACATTGATTCTTTTAAGCAGAGGAGAAAAAAAATATAATTACAACAAAAGTACAAGACGGGACGGGATATGGATGGAAATGCTTGACTAGAATGAAAACTGCCGAGTTTTCACTATCCATTATATGCATTACAAAATAGCATTTATAGCATAACACCACCACAACACGCATCATATTATTATTTGTAGGTTTTTTTCTTCGTTAGGTATGCATTAAAGCACAGAGAACACGGAGTTTAATATTATTTTCTTTGGCAGAGGCATAGCATATATAAGGAATATTATGGATGGATAAATGATACATAATACTGGCTTGGCTCACACACAAATAAAGGATAATATATATCCGTCTTGTCGTATGCGGTGTAATAATGCAATGGCAAATGCTTCTTCTTAGAGCATTCTGATATTATTTGTGTGTGTATGTGTGCACTCTCTCTGCGTGCCTATTATTTTTGGGAGAATTAGTTAGGATTTCTACATTATTATGTGCTTGAGTGCTAATAAAAATCCGCTGCTGCTGCTGCCGTTGTTGTGCTGCTCCTGTGAACTCAAACATTCTCTTTATGTCTCTGATGGTTGCTGATATAGTGGCGGTGGTAAGGTGATGGTGATGATGATGACGATACGTTGAGGAGTTTTAGTTTTTTGAGGAAGAAGGTGATGATGATGATGATAATATTATGCTGATGCGGCAGCAGCACAAAACAGCAGCACAGCTTTTTTTTTACACAAAAATTTTTATACCAAAATGTATTAATGGTTTTATGCTGCTGTTGTTGGCTCTCTGTTGCGTTCATTTGTGATTTTTATTGGGAGCTTATAGATAGATGATGATGAGAATGGTGATAGGATGTAAAAAAAAAGATAGAGAAGGAAAAAGCAGGAGGAGGATGAGTAGTGATAAAATATGTAGCAAAGTTAGTAACAGAAAAGACGATAGAAGTAGTAGTCATTTTTGTGATATCTGAGGTGTCTTTTCTTATTGAACGGCATAAATTTGCAATTGGCAATAACATAAAAAGGGTTCAACTCAAGAAGATAATTTTTATACAAATACACACAAGAACACAAAATACAATACAATTTTTTTACACAAGTACATATACACTTACACACAAGAAGGAAAACTTGCAACTCATTGTGATTTTTTAAAGAAAAAATAGTATTGCAAAATGTTAATTGATGTAGGAAGAGGAATATAAAAAGTAATTAAAAAATTAAGAAGTGTATGCCAGTATACAAGTACAAGCAAAATATGCAACATGATTTGTATCGGTGTTCTTAGTGGTTTTGGAAAAGGTAAGAGGAAAATCGCAAAGTAATTAAAATGCTATAATAACATGTTGTTGTATAGGAGCGTATTAATTAATTGACCAATACTTTGGGGTATTGGTCATCATTCGTCCTGTGCACTAAATATCTTGTGGTTATGAATCATGCAAAGCTAGCATGTACCTACTTACACGGAAATGTAATGTTGAGTGAAAAAGTGGGATTAAGTTCCAGAGCAATGTGACATTTTAAGTGATTTCTGCAAACATTGTTAGATCAAACAATGATTTATTAACGCTTGCAGGCACTGTTATGTGTAGCGTTGGATAAGCAATAATATGCTGGATAAGAGGCACTGATAACCAGAAACTCGGTATTATGATTTGACTTTGCACTCGTTAGTTGAATCACGTTTCTCTCTGGTGCGCCGTGACAGGGAATCTAAGCTGTCAATACACCAAGTTTCTCTCCTGTCAAAATGCCGCTAGCATGTTAGTGAAAGCACAGTCAGTTTTAATAGTAGATTAAGTAACTTTTTACAAGGGACATTCGGGACATAACCACTTTGGTATAATATCCAATGTAGAATGTAGCCAAAGTAAAAATGAGTGGATTAAAGTTTTTATGTCAACTCACCTGCTTGTTTGGGTTTTCCAATGTATGTGCTTGCTACTTGCTAAGGGAAAACACTGCTGCTAGGATCGCAATGTTGTTGAGAGAACTAGTGTATTGACGGCACTGCACTACTGGTAGTGCAAACAGCTAGCACAAGCCCAGCGCTTTCACCGTAATATTTAATTCGGTGAAAGTTAGCTGTAAAAAGATATTTCCGAGTAGGGTTAGTAGTGCGCTATAATGTAAAGTGTTTGATTGAACCGGAAGTACAACGTGGAGAATGGATTTTCCTCACAAGTTAGTTAATTTAGTGAGAGCAAATGTCAAGCAAGCGCACTGACTTAAGTTTGCCGTGTCCAGTGTACACGTCAACACGTCGCTGTGACAGAAAATGGCCATCGAATGTTTGAAAAAGAATGCACAAACAAGTTGTTGTTTATTGGAGTGGGTCTGGATATCAGATGGAGAAAGTTAGCACTTTTCCCGTTCTTGACACGCATTTCCTGAACGCATGTGTTCACATTTAAATGGTTTCAGTAGATTTTACCGTTGAACGTTAAATAAATCCCCGAGATTTTAATGATTTTCTGGCATTAGCACTGTTTAATAAGAAAAGCTTCGGTTTAGTGGATAATAATGGTCCAGACGCTGACTTTGAACCTTGTTCTTGTTCTCTTATAGATTTACCCTGTTGGCAAAAGCTATTTTGACGAACTGGTAACGGATAGCCACTTACTCAATTATGGACGACTCCATCATGGATTTGAGTGTCAAGTAATTAGCTGTTTTTTATAAAGCCCTATTTTCCGGAAACTAATTGCTTGATAATACTAATGATGTAACTGGTTTGTTTTTTTAGGAAGGAAAGTCCTGCATCAACTCCAACCCCACGGCAAGATGTAATGTCCCCCGACACTACTGCCATGGGAAGTGCGAGTCCCTTTACTATACCTCCTCTTAATCTACCTCTGCCCCTTAATATTCCTCATCTTCCTAATCTACCGAATCTGGGGTTACCGCTACCATTGGCAGGCATTCCACAGATTCCGGTGCCCCCGGATCTTAGTCGATTTATGAATATGTTAAGTGGTGCTGGGACGGTTGTGGGGACGACTGCAAGGCCGGATGGCAGAGAAAGTTCATCCAGTACTGGAAGCAGTAGGAGTAGTTCTGCAGGAGTGGCACAATCATCATCTCTGACTTTATCCAATCCTCAAATTGTTCCAGCAGCCAGTAGCAGTTTATGGGGTCCTGGAAATGCTAAACAAACATCAATTTCGGCTGGCATAAAGCGGAAAAAAGAACCTGATACGTATATTCCGGATGGGAATGTTGACCGAGGTACTTTACCGGTGAGGCGAAGCCTAAGGCCAAGGGCTGAAAGAAGTTATGCAGAGAGCCCGGATATTGTTGTGGATTATGAGGACGAACCTCCAACTAAAGTTAATGGAAATGGAGCTGCAGTAAATGGTTGCGATGAGGAATCAGACAGCGAGTGCGGCGAAATGCCACCATTGCCCCCAATCAAGGTAATGAATGCAAAGATACATTTCAAGAAAATGCTAAAAGCGTTTTTATTTCATTTTATTTTACTTTTTTGCAAAAAAAATTACAGGAATTAACTGAAGAGGAAGTTCGTGACAGGGAGAGAAATCTACGTAAACTAAAACAGAGGCTTAGAAATGAAGAGATGAAGCTAGTCTTACTTAAGAAGCTACGTCAATCACAACAAATGAAAGAAAATGTATGTGTACCTCCCTCAAATTCTTCATCTAACAGTAATAACATTGGGCAGAATTCATCCATGCCCAGTCCGAAAGGTGCTTCTCTACACTCCTCCCTCTCCCAACAGGCAAACGCCCATAATCAGCAATCACTCTCTCAACAACAGCTCGGAAACCAGAATCATTTGCATAATCTTCAAAATCTGCAAAATCTCCCAAACTTGCCAGGACTACACTCACAGGGATTGCAAATGCCTGGTGTCAAGGGACGCGCATCTCCAAAGCTAAGCACCAATGGGCCAAGCAGCAATGGTGGAAGCTCGCGTGATACTGGCTTGAATTTGTCTCACTTGGGAATGAGTGGCTTGTTTGCTAATCCTCATTTAGCTGCTCTGGCTCCTATTCCTGGACTGAATTTGCAGACACCTTCAGCTTCCCACAGTGGTAGCTCACGTTCCAACCAAAATAACCTACAGAATTCCAGCAAATCCATGTCATCTACAAAGGTATCCACCTTGCTAAAAGGGGTAAGAATAATTTTTTAAACTCCATTACCTAACGTTTCTTTTGGAACTGACATAATGATAAAATATTTTCATTTTGTAGCAACCGGCTCCTCATAGAAGCTCTAGTATGCATCAAACTCAGCCCCCTCCTCCCCCACTTATGATGGCTCCACAAAGGTCATCTAATAACAATATTCCACAACATTTACTGATGGCACAACAGTCCTTGTTACGAGGTATTTTTTATTCCAAAAGATAAGAGCTCCTGCTCATGCGTTCTACTAGGTGTCCTTAATTACAATGAATTTATGTTTCAGGTTCAAGAGGCTCACAATCTACCAGTAATATGATGATGGGGTTCTCAAACCCACCAGGTGCTGTGCCGCCTCCATCGGTGTCACCAGCAGGTGTCAACGATAAATATGATAGACCCAAAGAGGCACATTCCTCATCAAGTTCCACTGCTGCACAACAGGTATGCACAAGACACTTATTTAAAGTTGTAGGGACAAAATAGTTGCAAAGCTAAAAGGGTAGCTTGAGTTGGTGGTTTCCCTGAACATTAAAATTGTCATGTAATATGTAAGGCGTTATAAATGCAATAAGCATAAAAATGATTTGACTTGAATATCTATTGGTTTATGACTTTTTGTGCTGTGGTTGCAAACAGCCTGCAATACCTAGTACCAGCAGTCTCGAAGGAAAAAATGCCAGCTCAACTTCAAATGTAGTTAACATACCTTCCACTGTGACATCCAATTCTAACTCTAACATGATTGGTGTTGGTAATCAAAGCAGCAGTAATAGCAATAATTTAGGAGTCCCTTTGACTCCTTCAGTTGATCAGGTGGGTTGTTAAATTGAGCTGTTTTGGATATAGTAGATGAATTGTTGCCAGTAGAACGACTACTATAGAAGTTCCAGTGAGCGCTAATCTGTGTTTTTACCCTAATCAGTTGAACTACCTATATAATATGTATCCATTAATCATTCTTTAGTCAAATTATTATATCTGTAGCCATCTTATCCCATGAAATTGCATGAAAGCCATATAGTGTAGTTTTTTGTCTCATAATAATAATATTGTAGTGAAATAACATCTCTTCGTGTATAGATCAAGTTTATAATCAAAGTCAAAATATTATATTATGTATATAAATAGTGAAATACTTGACTGCTCCTTTAAAATACCCGTAATGCATACCTTTGATAATCCTTTGATAGCTACAAGATAACTATAATATTGTATGTAGTATTTATTATTCTTATTGAATCTGTTAATCTAATATCGTTTATGTTGATATGCACGGCTTTAATGCACTGATAATATAATAGTAGTTAAATAGTCTAACATTTTCTTTGACTTACCCAGTTACGTCTTAGTATATCGCAGTGGTAATAATTTCTCTACGTTTTATTGTATGATAGGCGGAAAGACGACATCGACTGTCAACAGCACCCGTGGCTGAAGATGAGACTCCAGCTCAAAAGCAAGCTGCGGCCAAGTTGGCCTTGAGAAAACAATTAGAGAAAACTCTGCTTCAAATTCCTCCTCCCAAGCCTCCTCCACCAGAAATGAACTTTATTCCAAATCCGTCTAATGTGGAATTTCTTGCCCTTATTGGATTGGAGTTTGTTGTGGATTATATTACCAAAGACCCGAATATTCCATTTGTGTCACCCGAACCTTTTGCTTGTTCTCAGTGTGGCACAGATTTTACTACAACTTGGAAATGGGATAAGAGCAGTAAAGGTATTATGATTTTTACCTACTATATAAGAGTTGATGAAATTGATATTTAAAATGTGGTACTTTCTTTTGTACACAGGCAAAGTAATATGTGAACAATGTGTAACATCCAATGTTAAGAAAGCCCTGAAAGCTGAACATACGAATCGTTTGAAGACAGCCTTTGTAAAAGCTCTTCAACAGGAGCAAGAAATTGAACAGCGATTGGCCCAGGGTGGTACAGTCACTGAAGCTCCAGCACCAGCCACTTCAGGAAGCAGTGGTAGAAATGGCTCGACTCCTTCGCCAAGCTCTGCTGATAGGCAGTCGCCACAAGTGTCTACATCATCTAGGAATAGAACGCCGACACAATCTCCAGGTCTAACATCACAAGGAATGTCATTGCCATCACTGCCTTTACCGTTGGCAATGATTAGGAATGACAGAAATTATCACCAGGTATGATGATGCATTGTTTAAGTTTTTGCAAAATAACTCAAAGGATTTACAGTGTTAATGTAGTGTGAACTTTTCATTTCATTTCGTTTTATTAGGAGAAGCAACGGGAAAGGGAACAACGAGAAAGGGAAAAGGAATATGAACGTGAGCGAGAACGAGAGCAGATAAGCAGAGAAAGAGAACAATTAAGTAGGGAAAGAGAACGTGAGCAACGTGAGAGAGAGCGTGAACAGAGGGAAAGGGAGCGAGAAAGAGAGCAGCGTGACCGGGAACGAGAACAGAGAGAAAGGGAACGGGAACTCAGCAAGGCCTTTGTGAAGGTATGTTCAGAGAGATACATAGGTTTCAAGCTTTCTCTTTAATTTAGCTTTTGTTTGAAATGATAATTTTTAATGTTTGTAATATTTTCAGGAATCTCATCGTGCGCCACAAGTAAGGGACACGCGTGGATCTTCTCATAGCCACAATTTGAGCCGACACTTACACAATGAAAGCCAACAGCAGGCTTTACAGGCTCTCCAGCAAGCGCAGCGACAAGCTGAAGACGCTGCACTAGTGGCTGCAATGGCACAAATCCAGCAGCAACAACAGCAAGCCCAGCAGGCCCACTCACGGGAGCAGGCGTCCCACAGCAGTAGTAGTAGTAGCAGTAGACAGTCAAAAGGAAACTCATCAAAGGTAAATTTCATGGCAGGATGTCCGCCTCCATCATCCACTTCACATCTGTTCTTTAGGGATCCTCAGTACTCTGCGCTTAATGCTATACTAAGTCAGAGTCAAAATCAAACTCAGACGATACCAACAAGCTCAAATCAAAATCAGCATCAGCCCAGCAGCCGCAGGCGTCAGGCTGATGCTTCCAGGAGTCAGAGTCAAAATCAGAACCAGAGTCAAGTTCAAAATCAGGCACAATCACAAAACTCCATTCTAGAGCAGTATAATCAGCAAATGAAGCAAAACGTACGTGTGATTGTTTATTAGACTGTGTAGTAGCCTCGCAAGTTCCTGGTTGTAACTGGCCTTTTTCTCCCGTTCTTATATTATATCGCTGTGTGTGTACGGGATAATGACAAGTTGACAAAAAATCATGATCCTGTGCACTCTTTGCAATTTTTGATATTATTATACAGTTACGAACTTGATTTGAGTTTTCTTTTGTAGATTATCAAACGCATGTTTTCATATTTTCACTTCATAATTTGAACCATAACTTTCTCCAATAGTACCATTGCAGTAATTATAGTTAATTTGTGTCGGGCCATTAATGGGATTGGTTTTAACATTATTATTAGCTAGTATAATCTGTTATAGTAGTTACTTTCATTATCATTAATATTTTCAGAATGTAGACCGTGCCGTAAGATTTTGGTAGATTTTTAACAGTAGTTGTGGTAGTTGTATTTCATCATTCAAATACACTCAATATTATTATGATATTATATTCCTTGCACATTTTATAGTACTAGCTGAAATTTTTAGTGTTCACATCACTTTACCTAATTTTTTCTTCTTCATCTAGGATCTTTTGAAACAGATGTCAAAACAACAAAGGCTAGACACAGAGGCTGCGATGAAATTTGCAAGTGCAATGGGTGCGGCTAGTGCCGGTGGAAGCGGAGGGAATCCTGCAGGATTATCAGCTTCCGCTGTGGCTGCAGCTGCAGCTTTGCAGGCAGGGATGTTAAGGATGCCAGGAGGGCAGTTACCGTCTCTTCCATCCCATCTACTGCCGATCTCGCCACTTTTATATCCGTACCAAATGGCCATGGCCCAGGTAGGTGTTCTTGACACCACTGAAAACGACACGTGTTTATTGAACAGTTATGAATAACTTTTTTGCTATTTACTTGCAGGCTGCCAGTGGAAAGCAAGTTACTCCTGCGTCCCTAGCAGAATTACAAAGACAAGCTGAAAGTTTACAGCAGCTCCAAAGGCAATATCTCTTAGATATGATCCCTAACTCTAGAAACTTACCACAAAATTGGAAGACTTAAGGATTTTCTGTAGTAGTTTTATTGCATTTATATATTATTATATATTATATACTATGATGTGCACTATTTGAAATTTTACGTAGTTGTTAGAAAAACTAAATACGTACATTGTTGGTGTATTATCATAAACATAAGTGCTAGTGTTTTTAAGGCTATTATATAGTATTCATACTTGTCAATATTATATAGGTTTTATAATAGTTATGGTGTGTACAGTTTACCAATCTTTTGTTGAATGTTTACTGGGTTTTCTATAAAAAATATATAGTAATATTTATATTATTTCTGATATAAACAAAGTAATCTTGGGCTGCTGGTGTGTCTACATAATATACGTACAAAATGGCACGCTTTTCAATTTTCATGAAAAATAAGATTGATATTCAATTGGTTTCATGTTTTTTAAGCTTTGCACATGTTTAGCAAAAAAATGTATCCTGTTCTGTTAAGTTTTAAAATGTAAATTATTATACATTCAAAAGAAACAAAAGTCAAAATGTTCTTTGGAAGGAGATTTTTAGCTGCAGTTACTATACTGTTTTTCAGCCCTTTATGCATATATATTATTCCGCGTCTTTCAGAGCTTTTTGTAAAATCCAATGTTTTAGTGTAGAGTTCATTTTTAGTCTTTTTGGCTAAATTATATATGCATTTAAGTTGGTTCTTTTACTCTTGCATATTGAGATAAAAAAAGTGTAGACTAGAGTTAAAAGGATTTGAAAACATTTTAAAACTTTCCGTTTATTTATTTATGTACTCCGTAAGGTTTTGTTGTTCATAGTTTGTTTTAATGTTTCTACTACTGTAGTATACAACAATGGTATACTGTAACGTAACAAAATCTAAGTATCACGGAAAAAAACAAAACACAACTGTTAATTAATAAAAACATTTCATTGTGTATAAGTACACTTCAAATTATTATGCACGTTTACTGTGTACAATTAATTTTCTTTGGGCCAAATTATATCCACATTCATCATCATCATACATCTTGCGATATTCTTATTGCATTGCGCGTGCATAGATATAAGCGATAACGGTAACTTATTAAAAATCATAAAAAAAGAAATTGTTATACAACAGATCATATCCTTTCGCAGTAGCGATGCACTAATAGTATCCTCACGTTTGAAAATATATTTTTTGCTAGTTTCACTACATATTATCCAATTTGGAGGATATTTTTATATGAGAACATAAGTCTGAATGACTTATTGCTTTTTTCATGTACATATAGAAGGCACCTTGCAAAAACGCAACCTGCATAAATGAAAGCACAACTTTTCCCCAACATTTTCCTATTTCTCGGTCATTTCAATATCCCCGTTTTCATTTTTGCGCACTTCATCAACAACTGGCTCTTTCTGTTGCGACTTTGGTCCAGTGCTCCAAGACACAAGCTCCTCTTCGTGAGATTTTTTCTTTGCAACCATTCTGTTGTATTCGTCAATTTCCGATTGATATTTAGGAGTTGTTATACCTGAAGAAAAAAAACACCATTCTCTTATTACCTTTGTCATTATTATTACACATTATCACAGATAGAAAACGAATGCCTACCAAGATAATAGGCTGCCGTTCCTCCCATTCCTTCCAAAACTGTAAGCGTTTTGGAACCAGCTCTTGAGGAATAATGTCGCATCCATTCGGGCCAACTCAGCTTGCTCTTTAATGATTTGAAAATACTTTTTATTTATCCTTACTACTATCCTTACTTATCAATACATTCAAAGTAACACTTACAGGATCAACGGGTGGTGCACTTTGAGAATCTTGAATATGTGCAGATCTTATTGTACCCTCAACGTCATCAACACTGTCGCTGTTGGTCCCTGGATTTTTACCACTGTCCTCATCATCGTCATAATCCTCCATTGTAGATCCATCGGAAAAGTGTATAACCTTTCTGTTTGGTTTGTCTTGCACTCCAGTAGTTCCATTGTCTAAATGACCATTTGCCCCACCGCCATCTCCATCGGGAGGAAGGTTTTTGGAAGCTTGTTCCTTATACATGTCCTGCGTTGTCACAAAAATATTTTGCACTTATCATATAAGTACGAATAGTAATAACGCGCTTATAAATAAGTAATATAAATGGCAAAGATAAACTTACCCCCTCCGATTTTTTTTCAAGGGACATAATGAATTCCTCTGTAAAGATGTTTCACAAAATGAGCAAAAGAATACAATTTTATTCCAGATTTCGTATTCACTGCACTAAATCACTTACAGCAAGTTATAATTTTGCCTGGTGCAAAAAAGCAATTGTACTACTGCAATGCATGTAATGTAACAATGTGTAAATGTGTAACTGTGCAAAGTGCTGGATGCTCTCAGATTAGTGTTTTAATACTAAATGACTATGTAGATAAATAAATTGTTTGTTTTTTGTTTTGTCAAACTTACTTATACAGGAAACTACACACGTGCAATACGTCATGTATCAAAATAGATATTTACACCCAGTTTACTAGTATACATGTAAAAATGTTATTAAGATGGTAAGATGGTATAGTCAATGTCGTAGTTTTTGTACTCTCCGTATGTGTATCTTAACACGTACCAAACCTCGCAAAAGGGGAATTTGAGGGCAACAACTTTATATAAAGTAATAATTTACTAAAAGATGTATTATTTATTGACTCCCTTTATTTATGGAATTGATTAAGCTATTTTTTTGCAATTTGTTTTGATTACATGTTAGTTTAATTTCACTTGTTGAAAAATTTGTTCTTTTACTGGGACCCCGTTTCCTCTGTAATGTCTACCATACATGGTCATGTATGGGTACATTGAGAGGAAATTCTAGGCTGTTCTCTTTACAACTTTGGGTTTCTCCCATGCCCAACATAACTCACAGGAATACGAATAATCAAAAGATTGACTTTTTTGCAAGCGCTTTTATGCTTTTATATGCAGTAATTCTTAAGCACTTTTTCCCTTACACTGCGATAGAGAAAATAAATGCACCTATTACTTTCTAATGGCTGAGTAAATGTGTAAGATTGTGCTATAAATACTTGACTTGAAACAAAAGCTATTTTCTCGGCAACAGCGCATAGGCACGCAGTGTTTGCCTACAAAAATATGAAATTACCTGAGTGGATTTATCCCTCTTTGCCCTTTTGTTATTTACTTCGTTGGGTAATCGGTAATCCAAGTCATGCTAAATCAGGTTTCTTAATTTACTTGAACTTGAAAATTAATTTTTGATGATTCACATAATCTAACTTTTATGTTCGTCGGAAATAGAAAGGTATGTATGTAGTGGGAGCACACCTGGAATATACACAGCGTTTGTGGAATCGCGTCATTTTTTTTGGCTGAAAGTAAAATTTTTGTTTTATCCTTCTCGAAAAACACACGTACACTAACATTTGACATTTCTAACTTGTATCTAACCACACAATAGTTCAAAGCAAATAAATTACGAGAATATTGATCGATCCTCAGGGAAAAAATTTCCAAAACCCAGCTAATATTTCAAGGACATGATGACAGTATGGATTATGAGAAAAAGAGAAAATCATGCCAATCCGCTAGCGGTTAGTGATGACGACACTAGACAAGGGTTTGTGTTTATACAAGACACTAGCCACTAGCTCCACTTAATTTCTTGTCAACTCACAAAACAATCAATACATGGTGGACACAATACAATGGCCTGAATGATAAATGGGGACAGCATAATAGTATGAAGTTATGTAGCTACATTTTTCAACGGCCTTTTCCAAATCGTATTTTGCTCCTTTCATTTCTGTAATTAGCATGGAAAATATCGACATGTGTTTACTTTTGCAAACATTGGAAAGTAGTATTCGTAGCACCATAACCTATTTCATGTAGCCTGCCTGCAGAGGCATTATTTTGCGAAACAACTTAGCAGGAGAAAGCAACTGTCATAGAAATTCGTATGCCTACGACTAGTACGACTCTTTTGTAGTCCGCGTTTACCATTCTAAATGGCAAATGGTGACAAACGATTTTTTGCTATATACGACGGAATAAAATATATTAAGATTTTTGCAGCTAGCGTTCCTCTCTACCTTCCAGACATTTCTAGAAAAAACCTTGCTAAAAATCATTTCTCGTATCTTGCAAGATTCTAAAATGAGATGGTGCATTTGTAAAATGAGATGGTGAAAGTTAAAGCAATAGCAAGATCAGCATGCATAACAGTACAAATATCAGTTACATAAGGATAGGAGATAATTCATCGTAAGTAAACGTTACAAACAATTTGTTGAAATACTTTCTCTATTGAAATGTATTGAAACATTGCAAAGCTATTTCATTACTCACAATTATAAGATACATCAGTTACTCTTACTATTTAAAAGTCTAGTGAAAACGATGGTAGAAATGCCCCTGGAGCCAAAGTACTTTCACCAAACAATCGTGATGACAGCATTAAACTTATTAGAGGACAACTTCTGGGCCTTGGAAGTGGAGGAGATGTTACAGCCACACCAATATTGTTGACTGTGGATGACGGCCAGAGTACTCCGAGTACCTTTAGTGCCTCCACCAGAATGGGAAAATTTCAAGATGAGGACGAAGATCTTGCTTCAATTGTCGAAGTAGATCTTACTCATGAAGACGACAAAGAAAAGCGGTCATTATGCAATAGGCTAAAAGGGATTTTTGCTATGCTTTTGTCTACCCTTCTAACTTCGTTAAATAGTCAAATTCTGTACTACTTATTTGTGGAGTTGAAAGTTTCGTATAGCAAAAGCCTCTATTTTGTGTGGGCGTTTCTTATTTATACAGTGTTAAATGGCACACTTTTACTCTTTATCATGTACCAGAATTTCAGTAGTGTTGCAGAGCCTTTGAAAGATAACAAGAGACTTTGGTACCTGTTAGTGGTACGAAATACCATATTATCAATGTTTCTTAAATCATTAATCTTTTGACATTCTAGGGCCAGGGCCATTTAGATTTTTTTCTTTTAAATTTATTACAGATACGTGGGTTAATTGGTTCAATGGTACAATTTGTGACATCCCATGCAATTGATAATTTTGCAAAACCGGCTCCAGTATCGGTTATTACGGCTATAGCACCTATCTTTGTGTACATCAATGCCTATATATGTCTCAAAGAAAAAATCGGACTTATCCCCATTCTTAACGTTTTCGTTGCAATTGCTGGAGTTATCGTAATGAATTTAAATGAGCTTACGAGTAGGCCAGAACATAGGGATTCCAAGCCACTTGTAAGACCATAACCGCATGGTTGCCAATCATAAAAAATTACGTATAACTGTATTTTCCTAACTGAGCCTGTTTGTATTAACTAATTTCAGATTGGAACTGGTATTGCCACCATAGCCATGTTTTTACTTTCCGTGGTCACGGTGGTCATTCGATTCCTTCGGAACGTCCACCCTTTGGTAGTAAATATGGCGTTTGGTGTGATGGGCATTGTTGTGCAAGGAATAATATTGCTTTGTGAAAACAAACACGAATACTTTCTCCACGACAAAGTAGTGTTTGGCCTGTGCGTGGGCAGTGCCACGCTAACCTCAATTGGGAACTTTTTCTACAATATGAGCTTGAAGTACGAGTCTGCTGGCATGGTCAGTCTCATTAGGACATGCGATGTTCTGTTCAATTTCTTGTTTCAGTTTTTTCTATTTGGCCTTCAGCCTGATCTTTATACGTAAGTAATAATTATAGCATTTTTAAATACAAAAAAATCTTCTAAGTATAAACTCTATATCGTCCTATTCTTGTACAGCGCGGTGGGTGGGAGTTTGGTGCTTGCAGGAGTTTTGTGCGTTACACTGCGGAAAATTGTTGGAGAATCCTCCGAAAATAGCAAACTTCGAAAATACCTTTGGTTTCTTTTGTATTAACTTTGTCAGTTTGTCTAGAATAAATGGTGAAAAGTTCAGTGGTCAATGTAAAAAAGCATTCAGAAAATGTGGTATTTGTCAGTGTTTTCCTCATATATAAAGCATAAATAAGGCATTCTTCTTGCATTAACAGCCACACCAAATGCTGCTCTAAAATCTTGCATCCTTTCACGCTATTGGAATTCTATATCCGGTCATGCAAAAAAAGTTTAAACTTATTTATTTATTTAAAGTTTTATAGGGTATAGGTTTATAAAATACAAATACGTATTCCAAGGGTGTTCGAAAGTATATCGTTATGTTTACGCTTCAAGTCAAAGATAAGCTGCTCCTCGTGTGCAATATCAGTCTAAACACAGATATTATGAAATTATAATTTGAAAAAATTTGTCGGAAGTTTCAATGCGTTTGAAAAGTGATATTATTCTATAAGCAGCGTAAATCCCATAATACCAATACCCATTACAGTTCGTTCACTTTTCTTGCATGCAATAAATTATTCCTACTTCCAGTTTCAGAATACAGTTTGCTTCCTGTATGACTCAGAAATCCGTTCAAGATGCTGCTTGGACGAAAAATATAGTATTTTATTATTACAGAATTTTTCGGTTCTATAATTTTGATTCACATTATTAGCCAAAGGTACGCAATGTCCTGAATCCATGTACGTGGTTTGTACACAGAGAAGCTTTCTGCTGCTATCCTTTCCATAATATAAAGAGAAGTAGTATATGTATAATCCCCCAGCAGATGAATGCAAAAATATTTCTTCATTTCTCGAACATTTTCATGTACTTGTAGCTTCTTGTTCTCATGTCTGCATTTTTGTGCAAAAAGACTCCACGAAATATGTAAAGCATAAAAAGTGTAGAATTTTTAATAAACCTGTGTTTTGTAAGGATGATTATACAAATAGTCAAAAGAAACCATAATAAGCGATGGGCTGAACGGAAAACTTAAAATTTGTAAAGGAAAGGATAACATTTTCTCACTCTGCATCAGTAGTAGAATACTGAAATATCAAAAATACACACGAAAGTTTATGTTTCAAAGAAACACAGCGTGCTTGCGTGGTTTAAGTTTGGGAGTAAAGAATGAGGGGTCTACGACGATTGGGAGGAAACGTTGGAAGGGGGAAAAGCATAAAGATTACTAACAATCTATAAATAGAACCAACCCGGGTGAAGAAATAAATAAGTATGCGTATGCCTTTTTATGCCTCCTCTAAAAGATGAACAGCATGGGAACATGTTAAGGAACAAGTAGCGAAAATTGCTTATCTCAATTCTTTCTTCTAGTCTAGCTGTGGCCGATTTAGTGACTGAGGCTAAATCCCAGTCAATAAGCTAGTAGACTCACCTAAAAAGTTCCGATCTCTTTTTGCCGGTTTTCCAAGTGAGTTTGACCTTCTGCAGGACAATCAATTTTTGGACACTTAATTATATATTCATAAAAAAAAGTGCTGTTAAAATATCTTTTCATAATTGATACTTGTGATATCGGTGTAATTGTTTTGTCTAGGCGCACCCCTAACCACCAACCGCCACCATGTCTGACGATGAAGAATATTCGTAAGTTTTGTGAATCCCCAAAAAAACATTTCATACTAATTTGATCTGTTTTTAGTGTAACCATCTTCAACTAACAAGAATAAGTTATATAAGTTATACCTTAACTAATTATCTACAAAAAACAACTAGTCATCTACTTATGTAATGTTCCTTGGAATTATATGAAATGTAATTTTATCCCTGAAATATGTACCCAACACAAATTTATCACAAAAATTGTATGTGCATCATGAAAAAGCAGCATGAAAAATGTTTCGAGTGTTGAGTGTTGGACGCTAGACAAGAGGACAAAAGTGTTTTCCAGTTAGGAATCTTGTTTTGCATGAACTACACTGCATCAAACCAACTTTTTCTCTTTTGTCCTCCTGAACTATTTTTCCTTGACGTTATGTTCCCATTCATTTTTATTACTTAAAAGAAAATATAAATTAGTTTTCCGTTAGTCGTGATTAATAAATCTTTTCCAGAGAAAATACATTTTGCATGTCATCCGTGACACGGTCCGAATTTCAAAATTTCTGTAACCCATTTCTTTTTTTTACCAATATGGCTGACTTGAGTCATCTCCACAAGGAAACACGTTGTTGGCAAAATAGGTTTCAATTTAAAGAAGCGTATGTTTTTAAGTTAATCTAAAAATGAATGTGCTTCAGTGCGGAAGAAGCAGGCTTCAAACTTTGTGAAATAGTACTAGCCGCATTGATTTTTGTTCTTGTGCATAACTCGTACCGTTGCTAAAAAGTCTGGTGAGTGAGAATTCGAAGCAGAGCAACGTGACGAATGTTTGAGAGAAAAAAGTATTGTTAAAATTGTCTACCAACCAACGATATAAGTCTTGTATACAAGATTCCCGAAAAATACTTGTGGAAAAATTGTATCCCAAGTTTACTATGAAAAGTAGGAAGTGCTCAAATATGCAAGGAGTAGTATAAAAACTAAAGATATGAACATAAAGTGACTTCCTTCCTTCCTTCGCTTTGCGATTGAGTCAATCTGTAGGAAATTACGACTGATATATGTAACCTATGGTTTACTACGGAGCGTAAAACACTTTCTATTAAAGTTTTGCTAGTTTTATTTCTGCAGCTTACGCGATTTGCTTTCTATATGGTTGTTGTTCGGATGTATTCAAAATTCAACCGAGTCGAGACATGAATGGTATATACTTTATGTAACGCTACGTTCTCATTCTTACACGAGTTAAACAACTTCTTTCGGTGACTACTGGTATGTATCGTAAAAATCTAGAAAACTTGATCTTTCTTTGAGAATCGATTATAGAAACAGCCATATACACACAACACCGAAATGGCACGGTAATGCATTCTGCGCACATACATATTCCAAGGGATACAATAAATGGGACAAGTAATATATTAAGCACATATACTTGAAGTATAATATTGTCTCAAAAAATAATTAGCTTATAAGATCCACTTGTTTTCAGCTTTACTAATGATAACATATAAGCGTAATATTCACAATGAGTAGGTGTAATACTTAGAAATAGAAACTGCATATTATACGGTTTCTACTTTGCAGAATAATTGGAAAGACATAATAACATATGTACAATATATGCATATTATTATATGCATTTAAACTGTTATGTTGATAATTATGATGACGAAATTCCGTTTGTTTTATTCCTATTTTTACAGTGAGGAGGAGGCAGAGGCGCCGTAAGAACCAAAATACACTATCAATCGCTCACAACATCCCAACACCTTTTTTGTCACCATACGAGCATTCCACACGCCACGCTTTTTCCCACTCCACACTTGACACCAAATCTATAAAACACAATACATTTCTATATGCAGTATTAATAATTTACTTGTATGATTTTTGTTTATTTTTCAGAAAGTAAGTCCAAGCTTCACAGTTTGCTTAAAAATACATTCAAACAGCAACAACAAAAAATTAGTGATTTTTTCCATGAAAAATTGGAATGTCCACTTGTGCCATCTAAAACGTCTTAATACTCATAATGTCCAGTCAGTAGTCACTTCAAAACACAAACACACACACATATACATTCCTACATTCATCGATACATTATTATGTATATAAGCCCAAAACATCCAGTGTCATTTTGTCATTTGTATACTGTTATAATTTGTCGATACCAAATTGTCATCCATTTACTCTTACTCTAAAAGATTCATTTCACTTGCCCTAAATTGTAAGGTTGATGTACATTGCCTATCAAGTTTTCTTTTGTGCTTTAAAAGTGATTTGCTGTTGCAAAAAAGACTTGTTTCCTTTACTGGCTTACGAGATGCAATTAAAGCAGTCAGATAGCGAAAACCCGACTTTGTGCATAATATGTAGAAAAAATTTACATTTAGTTATCCACATGCAGTATGCATTCAAAAGATGTACTGTGTGATTTGAGCTATCTTAAGAGCCCATATAAAAGCTCTGCTAAACCGCTATTAATAAGACTGTTTATCTATCTATATGCGTCTCGTGATTTGATGGTGCTCTCGTTTCCTTCCGTAATCTTGTGTTCCGCTATATATACCTATATAGTAAAGACACTATGAAAGCAAAGCAGCATACAACCAGCTTTTTTTACTTTTATTTTTCCTTGAGAGATTCCAAATCTAGACTTACAACAGTCAATCGTCAACACGATGATGTGATGAATTTCTTGTCCAACTTGTAACAAAAGAAGCTACTTCACGTTTGTCTATATTACCGTCTTTACCGTGCGTTAAAAAAGTTTAAACTGCTAATTACAACATTACATATTATGCAAGCTGGCTATATAGTGAAACAGTCCAAAAACGTATCCAATTGTTTGATGCCAATTCACACGTAGTTAATTATTAATTATATAATGTGTTATGTATGATAATGGCTTTGATGGCTTAAAATCGTACATTTTTAGTATGACCTTGACTATAATATATATAGCTCTGATACTGGAAGCAGATGCTATACCTTGTTTGGACTTCCTTAAAAATATTTTTAAACCAATTTCATTGTATTCTAAAGTGTAAATATGGTATGTACATTGCACATCTGTATAGCATTGCTTCGTCTAAAAAGTTTATAGTCTCCTGTCAGACTTTTTTTTGTCGAGATTCAGCAAGTGTTTTATATATATTTCAAAAACTATAAAATGCTTAGAACTACTATACCATTTCAACCATATGCTAAAGTTTTGGCTTTCCGCTCAAAAATAGATTGGACTATTAGAATAAGTTTCGTTTTAAATTAAGACATAAGAACGACACATCATCCAACAATACAAAATTGGAGCAATTTTATTCTTGAGAAAGCTTTTCTTCTTGGAGGGCTATCATGGCACAAGTAAAGCCCACATGGATTTTTTTAAAATATGCGACATCGCCAATCAAACCTTTTTGTATTTTTTGTATTTTGCACAAAAAATTATAAAAAACAAAACTCATGAAGTCCTTTGTTGTTTTTTGTCCCTTTTTTCGTCCCGTCACAGGACCTCTGCGTCTCAAAAGTACGTAAATTATTTGGTATTTATTTTGATTTTCCTTGCTCATGTTTGCTTGCGTTGCATGTACCCTACCTATATTATGTGTTGCATGTTGCATGAAACTAATAGCCAGTAATTTGCCAGTTTTTGACTGAACATCCACAACTTTTCTCCAAATTGTTAACACATGAATGAATTTTAATTAGAAAAGGACACTTTTTTAAACTAGACCAGCAAATCTACTATATACTAAAACCTAAACACACTCAAATTTTTGTAGGTTCATAATGCAGAAAAAAATTGTAACATGATCATACGTCAAAAAAATTATGTGTACAGGAAAGTGATCTCATTTTGTACAATGAGACATTTTGCAGCACACTTGATTGTATTTTCATTTGTCCTACACGTCTAAATGTACTACCTACATTATCTGTATTCTGTATGCACTTTTGACTTGATTGTAAAATACACAGCACAAACCCTTTTCACTTTTCAACAAAATAATACACTGTTAATGAACACACACTAAAGCACCCGTGTTTAACGCAACTTATCAATGAAATTCTGAGTGACATTCCACTAAAAGGAAAGTTATTCTTCAAAAAATAATATCACATTGGCTAATAATTGTGAAAAAAATAATCAACGAACGTCATTCTAACTTTTATTTGTTTTCTTTTTGTACAAACATGAATGTACCATTAATATGATAATTTGTATTCTCTCCATTACTTCGTTTCAAATATAAAGGGAGGAGGTTAAGCCTGACTTCGTCAGAGTAAGTTGAATTTTACACTTGTTTACTATTATGTAGTGCTTTCAGCAATTACTATACTCATTATTTATTTTTTACAAAAATAATAGAGACAGGAGAAAAAGATGTCGGAACTGGACGAACAGCTTAATGTCTACATTGACGAATGGCGGAAGCAAAAACATAAGGAAGAGGACGAGCTTAAGTCTCTGAAGGAACGTCAAGTCAAGCGACGAGTAAGATTTCAAGTTCCGGTGAAAGTTATATTGTAAAACGGATATAAAGCATGTTTGGGGCAACTTGAAACTTTCCCTAGGCTCTCCGTGTGCAACAAGAGATCGCTCTGAATGAACGCAAGAAGAGGGAAGAGATGGAGCGACAGAAGGCCATTGAAGAAGTGAAAAAGAAGGAAGCCGAGGAGAAGCGCAAGAAGGTTGAGGAGGCTGAGAAGCTGAGACAGCTCATTCTCAAGGCTGAGCAGGAAAAGCGAAGAAAGCTGGAGGAAGAGAGAAAGAAGCGAGCACACGAAGAGCAGCTCAAGCGTCTCCGCGAGGCTGAGAGCAGGAAGCAGCAAGGTGGCAAAGGATATGGTTCTGGGGCTCAAGGTCAAGAGGGTGCAGCCGAGGCTCTTAGCAAGACAAAGGAGCAGTTGGCAGAAGAAAAGGCCATTTGTCTCAGCATCCGTATCAAACCCTTGAACGTGGATGAAATTTCCGGAAGGGAAGGTCTTAAAAGGAAGGCAAATGACTTGTGGGAACAAATCGTGACTCTAGAAACTGAACGGTATGACTTGGAGGAGAGAAACAAGCGACAAGACTACGATGTATGCAAAACAGACAAAATGTTCTTGTAGTCCATTTTACAGAAAATTGTAAAATGTTGCTAATGCTGGATTGGTTTTTGTTGATATGTCTAGCTGAAAGAGTTGAAAGAGCGACAAAAGCAGCAACTTCGACAGAAAGCCTTGAAGCTTGGTCTCAACCCTGAGGCGCTCACCGGAAAATACCCTGTAACCAATTTCATAGCTTATACATTATTTTCTTTTCCTTATTCTTAAATTAAAACAGCTATAATAACATGAAAAACTCAATTTTCACTAATAGCCCAAGATCCGTCTTGCCTCCAAATTCGAGAGGCGAGTGGACACCCGCTCATATGAAGAGAGGAAAAGTCTTTTCGAAGGCGTAAGCTTCACTATTCTTACATTTCAAATGTCAATGGCATTAGCAATTCTAATATAACCCTACAATATTATATCGCATTTATCCACAGGGAATTAGTAAGATTATCGGTGAAATGAACGAGAAACTCTGGCAAGAAAAGATGGACGAATTCAAGAAGAGACCAAAGAGTAAGCATAATATTTCCTATTAGGACAAAAAAGCAATTAGGTATTTATTACTTCTTTCAAATTTTTACATTATCTTTCGATTAAATCTAAAGCCCGACTTCCAAAATGGTTCGGAGAACGCCCTGGAAAGAAGAAGAACGACCCACCCACACCAGAAGAGGAAGAAGCACCAGCCGTAAGAGAAAACAATATTCTTAAAATGATATTAAAGAACATCGTTTTTATAATAACTTGCTATAAAAATATGAAAATCTGTGTAACTGTTTGCGATAAACAGGCCGCTGAAGCTGAAGAAGAAATTGCCTTCCAGCCTGAACCCGAACCAGAGCCAGAGCCAGAAGAAGAAGTTGAGGAGGAGGAAGAGGTATAAATTGAGATAAATTTTCTTTTGATTTTCTCGGCATGAAAAACAATATCATTTTGTGATTAGGAGGAAGAGGAAGAAGAAGAGGAGGAGGAAGAAGAAGAAGAATAAGAACGCCAAAATTTTAACTATAACTTTCCTTATCGTAGATGATAAGTTATGTTACTCGTTCATAATGATAATAATAATTGATCATCATTGCATAATCAGCTATGAACAAAATAAGAATAATTTGCACAATCAACAATTCTAAAAACTGCTCGTGTTGGAAAACTGAGTCATTTACACTCAAAATGCTTCTTTTTTTCTTGTCTCTTGTGATCTTCTGCAAAAGAAACTGAAGAAAAATTTGTTTTGGAAAAATATCAAAATCATATACATATTAGCAGCATTATTACTTTATTCGCACTTTTACTTCTTTTAAGCTGGCTTGTTTTCGTTTCATGGCTCAGTCAGTGGTCAGTACACTTGTATTCTTACTTTCCATTTTTTCGTATTTTATCAAATGATCATAAAAATAAATATACACTTCGACAAGAACATTTTTTCGGGAATCGTCTGCAAAAAAAATAAAACTAAATTCGTACATACCTTCCTAACTGGAAACGTTAAAAAACTTTGTCCCGTTATTTTCTATCCTGGAGAGAAAAAGAAATACCTGCATACTTTTTCATCATAAAGGCTTAAAAGACAATTCTCACCAAATATTAAGTCTACCCTATTGTTTATTGTAACTTTTGTCTATTGCAATGTTATTCTGCATCAGTTTCCTTCAGATACGCAATTAATGCATAATAAAGTCCCTTTGAATGTTCCAACAGCAATGAGAAAAGGAAGTAGTCAAGTTGGAAGGATTGTAAGCAGACTTTACCATTGTAAACTGATAGTGAGTTTGAGCGTAGGAGCAACTTTCCCATGTATTTGAGTTTGAGCTTTTGAGGCTGCTGCCACTCGACCCGAACCCTAAGAGTGGTCCACATGAAACGAGGAAGTGGCTTTAGTTACTGAACTCCTCCCGGTTCCGGGAGTTTTGCTCATGATTTTCTTTCTCCCTCACTCACTACACAACAATTTTGTGTTATGTAAGTTTACTTGTGCCATGCTACGTAAAAAAACTCACGTAATATGCTCCACCGTGTACCCGCATTGCACTCCTTTCTCGTTCATTCAACATTATCCAGCAGCATACTCTGGGCCTTTTTCTCCTTAAATGTATCTATTGTTCATACCACATGGGTAGCTAACCCAATCCAAGTATGTAGATAACGCTTAGAGAAGAATACCAACTTGTTATGTATGTTTTTTAGCATTACTTGTAACAGCAGCACAAAAACACCAGCACTACCAACAAACAACTTGGACTACTAGCTTTGCTTGTATACAGGAAGACGACAAGTTGCTCTTACTTAAATTTCGTTGGGAAACGAGAATCAAACTGAAGCCTTATGCTTTCTCCTTTGTCAATCATGTGTGTGGTTGGCTTTTTAACCATTGCACACCACTTGCATAATAAGTTCGTTTAGCTACCACCACCACCAACCACCTTCCAAATCTATCTTTGTGAAATGAACGGATAACGAGACACTCGGCACTGAGATGTTGGGTTGGTAAGAGAGTTTATATGCAGTTGTTCATGTTCATTGTTAAAAACGTTGCTTTTAAATGTGAGAAACTACTTGTTTGTTAACGTGCAAACACCAGTGATTAAAGAACACCAAGATTAAAAATTTATTAAAAGAAAGATACGCTAAGCTTTCTCCGAGTATTATCGTGCTTCAGGAAAATTTGGGGTATTGTGAGACTAGTGAAGTTAATTGTTAATCACCTTCATCTCATCAATCTCATTTTAATTTCAAAGCTAAAACTTAGTTGATAAGTAGACATACATGTCGTGTGATTCCAATAGTAGTTGTGCGAATGATTTATTGTGCCTAACAGCCACACTTGACCCTAATTTATCTCCAATGAGTACTAGCAAAGAAGAAATACATGAAACCTCCCCAGCGAGTGGGAAAGGCCAAAGCAACAATGATGGAGCAGTGCCCGGGGCAAAGCAAAACCAGGTATTTAATACACTTAGTTAATTTTAAAAAGTTAGGTTTATTAAGGTTTATTTAATTTTAGAGATGATAAGATCAACTTGATAATTAATTGTACAGGTGGGCACAGTTATGCTGTTTGGTGTACCCATCGTCTCTCTAGTAATGGATGGAAAGGAGCGTCTCTGCCTGGCACAGATTTCCAGCACACTTTTAAAAGATTTCAGCTATAATGAAATCCATAATCGGCGAGTGGCCCTCGGAATCAACTGTGTTCAGTGTACACCAGTTCAACTGGAAATACTTCGAAGAGCTGGTGCTATGCCGGTTACTTCAAGGCGATGTGGAATGATCACACGGAGGGAGGCGGAACGGTTATGCAAAAGCTTTCTAGGAGATCATGCACCGCCACAAGTAAGTCGTTTTTTGTGACCAAATATGTGAATTCATTATTACGTTATTCCCATCATCCTCTTTCACCATCATAATATTTAATTTCATAAGCCAGTGTTAGATACATAAATATACTTTGGATTATTATTGACACATCATTAGTAGCTAATGTTAATATTTTTAGTTGTTTGACAGACGACATATTATTTATGATAACTTCAATCAGAATTGCGAATGACGTTTGGTTCATAGAAGTAAATCAATGTTGTACTTTGTGTACTCCCAGTTGTGCCATTTATTTTTATGTGATCATCCTCTTGCTCATTTAATGAAGTCATAAAAAATGTTTTTTATTCATTTCACAGTGCAAAACCCTTGTTTCTGTATCAAAATATGTGTACACATTCACATGAGCATATATATTTCATTAAGGGTACAAAAGTAGGCTGGAACTGAAAATAATATGTGAACAATTTATTATCCATGAAGTAATGCAATGTTCAGAATAATAATAAAATTCGACGAAAAGGTCATGGTCTTCACTTTTCTAAGCTTGTACAAAAAGAAGCTTGATGCAACTCGTGAAAATAGAAGCTATGAAAAGTGTACATCTTTTTACACAAAAGAGGGGTATTTTGTACAAAAAAAAAACTCTTTTTTATACCCCACAGCTTCCCGAGAACTTTGCTTTTGATGTGTATCACGAATGTGGCTGGGGATGCCGAGGAAGCTTTGTACCAAGCCGGTACAACTCATCCAGAGCAAAATGTATCCGATGCTCCTTTTGTCAATTATTTTTCTCTCCAAATAAATTCATTTTCCACTCACATCGTCTCCCAGAATCAAGATATGTTCAACCTGATGCTGCCAACTTTAATTCGTGGAGGAGACACATGAAGCTCTGTGGAGATCCTCCTGAAGAGGTATGAATATGTTTTATATATTTTTTAGCTAGGTTGCTTTTCAGCATCATTTAAATGTGCGTGGGCCATCTAAATGTGTGATAATCGGCAATATACCTAAAACATACAGCATTTTTGAGTAAAAAGATCACACTGCATAAAAGAAGGTCCAAAAGTTTATAAAAACACATACAATTCTATTGCTAAACCCAACTTCTCAGGCAAACTCATCAAATTCCGTTTCCGATATGGCAACTGCACAGATTGTCCATGCATGGGAAGATGTTAAGGCCATGTTTAATGGTGGTACGAGAAAGCGCCTCTTAGCCGCTAGTACAACCCCCAGCAGCAGTTCCGCACATTCGGGCAGACATGCACATTCTTCATCATCATCTAGTCATGCCAATGCCAGTGGTAACAATCACGGAAGTAGAGAGTCGGGTGGAAAGAACAGCTCTTCTAGTGCGAGAGGACAGGTACACGGAGAAATTACAAATTCCAGCAACAATGCCACTAATCATTCCAGAGAGCATTCCAGAGGAGGAAATTCACATCAAACTTCAAAGAAAGAATCTGCATCCGTAGCAAGTACAAATGTTACGCTATCCAGTTCGACAGCATCTCAGCAGCATAGTATTCTACAACAAGCAGGGTATAATCATGATGCCCCAAGTGCAAATAGCTTTCTTCACCAGTCTTCAGCCAGCCCACTGCTTCACGTTTCCAATCCCTTGCTAAGTCCCACTTCCAGACTAGACTCAATTTGGAATCCAGGATTACCTGGACCCCGACAATGCCCATTACCAGGCTCACCACCTTTCACCGCTTTACCATTTCATCCACTCTCAATCCCTTGGCTCCGTCGACCCCTCTTCCCCTTTGCACATCCATTTGGTCCCACTCTACTAAACGAGTCCGGAAATACAAGCCCCGAAAAATTGGTCAATTTAGCAGCGGTGGCACGTCAAAATCAATCAGCATTTAAGCCCGTCTCCCGCAGCGTTGATCCTCTTTTCAACTGGATTAATGGAAACGGTGTAGGGGCAGCAGCAGCAGGAGCTTTAGCACTTGGCCATTCAACTGGTATTACTACGCCTGCCAACACAGCTCTCCCTGAAGATCTGAGTGTAAACTCAAGCAGTGTAACAACACCTGGTGCTACCACCAACGGAACTAGTGGCCATCATCATTGTGGAAACAACAACAATTTGGTTACAAATGGAGGCTCTATCTCTGCCTCGTTAAATCTGGGAAAGCAAATTGAACACACAATGGGATACGGGAGCAATAGCTTGGGAAATGAAAAACACCATGCTCATCATCAACGTGCTACTAATAATAACAATAATAGCAACAGTAAGCATCATCAGATTCAAATATTGAGCACACAACAAAGTGAAAGCGATGACGAGGAAAATGTTGACATTGAGTCCACTGCAGAAACGGAGGAGTGTTCCTCCACATCATCCATTTGGGTATCTAGCACCACGGCTTTAGGACGATCCACTGGGGCATCCACTCCAACCCATTTTCTGGGGCATAATAATAATAACAATATCATCACAAATAACAATAACATTGGCTTCTCAAGACGGAAGCGTTTAGCAAGCACCACACCTTGCTACAGTTCTGGTGAAGAGGATGCGGATGACAACCTTTCGGACAATCAGGACAACGATACAGCATCATCCTATGACCAGTACGAGGAGGTTCGGTCAAACGAAAGAGTTGGGAAGAGGAAACGGCTTTGGGTTAATGAAATAATTTCTACAACTGATGAGGACGACGATGCCAGCAGACAGGTGCATAGTACAGCTAATAGCAAGGCAAAGGGTGAAAGTAAAGTCCACCGAAGCAGTTCATCCGTTAGAGTTCTTCTCAATTCCAGAGAATAAATAAAAAGGTAATTTATTGATTAACTTTCTCTTGTAAAAGTGGCTTAATTACTTTTACAAAATTAAATGTAGGTTAGAAAGTAATGACTCATGACATTATGTATATAATGATGAGCAATACACTCTACTAAACTACTGCATCCAATCTTGTGAGTGATCAAAAGAGCAAAGTAAAAAAGGGAAAGTTCATAATCCGCAATATGACATAGGATAATGGCTTCCATAATGATGAGGTATATTATAGCTTTAGGTAAATTTATTCCAGCATCATCATCATCCACCGAAAAAGCAGTATAGTATAACCTCGAATAAAACTCTGTCTTTTATCAGTGTTCAAAAGCCCATGTATCTTAATCAAACATTTCTGCTCCAACCATATCAATTTTCATGTACCTTTTCCCGGCGTTTGTGTATGTTAAATAGAATACGTCACAAAGAATGATGATCATAATCATCAGCTTTTGTAGCTCATGTGGCTAAGGTTAATGGATCTTGTCAGAGGAATCCGGACGGTGAATAATTTTCACAAGTAAACCATATCATGTATCCATAGTCAGTGTGCATTATTACTATTATTTTTTAATACCGCTGTGGCAGATACAGGTTGAGGTACCATAAAGAAAAATTACTTTCTAGCAGGGAATATTATATTACCAAGCTTGTGTACACTTTGGCGTTTACTTTGTCATAAGTTATCAATGTACTCGTGTAAGAATCAGTAGATTAGGTTATTATAACTTGGCTTAAAAAGTTAGGTTCTTTTGTTCGACATTCCTTGTCTGGTTGTTCTAAGCATTGACTGGTGAGTCGGTACAATGTTATTGCATATTATTATAATGTCAAAACCCTTGTTGTTGGTGTCATCATCATATTACCATCGTACAGCGTTTTCAGTGATAGATATACTTCAACTGTGTTCCTGTATTCCTTTGCGCCAAGTTTCTTCTTTATATCCACCGTACTGCCTTTCTTCCTTGAAGCATGTCGGTCTTCCGAAATAAATTACCCGTGATGACGATGATGACATTTAAGAAAATTTTATCTTTCATAGAGCTCACTTGTACAATTTACTTTTGTCCTAGAATACGATCAATGTTTCAGTATTTCATCTAAAGCCTAAATTACCTTACCATCACAATGATTTCTGCTTTCACTGTTTTCATTTAAACCACGATGTATATTTTGCCGCATCATGCTGCTGAAAATACTGTGTGAATTGCATAACATCAAACATGCTAAAGTTTCGGTACCGAACTTATTAGCCTTGAACCTTTGTATCATGTTTTCATTCACTACCATTTTTGTGGAAAAAAATGAAACAAACTTCTCACTTTGCCCCGATTTATAAATTAATGGTTTGTGTAGTTCTAGTAGCAGACTTAGGAAATTAAAAGGCTTTACCTAATTCGTGTTGTTCGTATTAATATTATTATGTGATGAAAAATAACGTAGATTTTACACACAGTTAGTTATATTAGGATTTTATGCAAAGGAAAAATTATTGAATCGCCAGAGTAGGTGTTAAACTTATTATTATAAGTAAACGTAAACATGTCATGTCAAAAAAGACATACATACTTACATTAAATGTTTTAGCCACATTTGAGTATTGTAGAAAGTCAAGTTTTTATTACTCAGTCATTGCTCTATGGGCATAAAATACCAAAGAGCCAGGGAAAGTAAAAACTCTTTATGAATCCTGCTATTTTACATGCAGAGTTGCCTTTTCTCCGGTTGCGTTTAATCATATTAAAAGGTTATACGGTGGTCCTCCCTTTTTTAAGAGATCCACTACTCAAATAGCATTTGATTAAACGTCCATTCACGCTCAAGCTAGCGGAACGAGCTCTATAAATCAAATAATGTGCACGTCTGTACGAACAAAAGTTATCTTCAATGAGCCCTCACTCTTGCATACGCTTTTATTGTGTTTACTCTACGTGCTATGTCTCGAAAAGAGTGACAAGCTGAATTGGTACTAGTTAGTATACCTAAATACCTGCTTTGTTAGGAAAATAAATTCCTTGTATTGCTTAGTAGTTTGTACACTGTATTCAAAAGAATTATTTCCCCTGAAAATGTTTAATATTTACCTTGTGAGAGGAAATGGAACGTGGAAAAAATTGAGTAACTGCTGTCAACTGTCACTTTAAATACGTATTAGCTGCATAAAAACTAAAAACTATTATTGAAAATTACTTCCCGTCTTTCTCAGGGTGTATAGCATGCACACCTGTTTCATTTATGGCTAAATGCCCTCTCCTCTTATTCGTATTTCTGTGCATACCAATGTATCATTTCAGCAAAATCTTTAATTTTTCACAGCTTTAATACTTTCAATTTGTATATGCTTTAATATAATATGTAAATATATCAACATTTTCAGTAAATTATAAGTGGAAATCACAAGTTCATAACCATAAATAAATGGGCATACATTCAATGAATAAGGGGCAACTGGGCAACTTGAGACGAACTTTATTTGATTATCGAACAAAATCTGACGCTCCCTTCTCAAAGCTGTTGTAAGTTTAAAAATCTGCAAAAGTTGCTCAAAGACACTTTAGTTATATTTTTAATATTATTTTATGACACCTAATGGCAATGCCATATGACAATACGAGTTATATAATTGTACTGTTAAGTAATACCGCTAACATGTCAGTTGTGTTTCTGCAACTAGATACCTACAATACCTCGACCGATTTGGTGTGTTTAAAAAACTGCCCTGAACAAAGCGATGAAAATTGATACTTTCTGCAACATTCGTGTCAATTTAAACCATATGGCATTATCACATTTTTCCTTTTTAAAAAAGTGTTGGAGAACTTTGATTGTAACTCTTGTAATGATTATGATTCCAATCAATAATAAGCCAAAAGGCGTATTGTTGTTGAGAATCGATTACAATTATTATTGTCATCAGATTGTTGTACGCATGTGTTGTTTAAAAATTTGACATTTTAAGCTGTTTATGAATGCGAGCAGCTTTTTATTGTGACTTGCACAACTAAATCCGTTTTTATATTCATGAGAGCATAAAGTCATTTTTACCCTAATGGCATATAATGAGGGTTGGAAAAAGAGGGTGTGTGACAGATTGATTGGGAGAGTATCACATTTAGAGCATTATGTGGTCTCTAGAGCATTTTCTACGTAACTTGCATGCATGTTAGCTTCTGTGACGTTGGAATCATTTGTCACTTTCATTAGAAAATCAAACGAGATCGGTTCCGCAGAATCGAGAAATGAGATGAGACAATATAAGTAATGATTAAGTTTGTAAACTTTAACCTTATTTGCCATCAATGACAAATCTATCAAAAAATACATTGATAAACTTTCTCGTACTTGCACTCCTGAACGAATTCCAGTTGCGCGTTCCTGAACAAATATAAATGCTCTTCGAAACATGAATATATGATTGGTAAACACTCAACAAAAAAACTAATTAAGAGCGTTTCACAAGACTCTAATTACTGACATGGTTTTCTATAAGACTGTTAAAATCTTCTTACCCGCGTAGTTGTTCATAATTATTCTTTTATGTTTTCACTCAATTCATCTATTTTGTCAACCCTAAAATATCATATTTCAGCTGAATGAAAAACAAGGCTTTAGTGTATTTAAGCTGTTGTTTTTCTGATGAGATACTACTAGCAAGCATAATATTATATACCAAATAAAAAGCTTATGATACATGCAATTCATAATCAAAATTTATTTATATCAAACGAATTAAATAATGAATGTGGTACAATATTTGGACGCATTTACTTTCATGTCAGTAATTACGCCAAAGTAGAAGTACGTATCGTTATATGCCCTTGAATTCCTGGTAAAAAATACATAAACCTTCAAGGGTTTTACAACTTTGGGCTATGTTTTGCATATCATGAATTTGTCACATAACGTGGAAAGAACGGCACTTTTAAACTATCATCACAGGAGAATTATAATTCCACGTATTCCATTAAAAGAGGTTTTTTGTACCTTTGAGTACCATTCAATTCAATTGAAACAGATAGACATTCTAACTGAATATTAAATGTAATTTTCTATAGATTGATGTATATTTCGCCAACTTTGAGCATCATAATCACTTCTACTTATGTATAGAGTTGAGCAGTGTAGAATGAATGATTATTTTCGGTTTGGTGGCTTTTATGGCACAGCAGGCAGACATATGGCTAAAGGAGCTTCGTCTCTGCTATGCTATAATATAAGGGAAAAAGGCATGATATATAGAAACATCCAGTTCCCAGTCTCATCCCTTTGAACCAAATTCTTTATCGAACAAGTAATAAGTTGACAAATAATAATATAATCCGGGTAGTATATGGTGTGCTAGGATAAGTTAGAGTGTGTATTTACTTCCCTGTTATTTCCTTCCACTCTCTTTTCTCTGAGTGTCTTTTCTCTTCTCTCACAGTGATTGAATAGACGGATTTGTGGACTCGACTGTAAAGAATAATTATTTGTAAGCTGAGATGCTACAAATAAATACACTAATATTTTCTACAATACAACTAGTGTTGCTGCTCTGCGGAAGCTAAGACCTTGTATTTTGCACAGAGAGCTTTCAGTCCCATGGTGGTGTATAGTAGTTTACTTCTCTCTGATTTTGATTAAAAGAGCAAAATTGAATTTACGTCTGTATATATGGCAAGGTTTTTTACCAATCCTTGCGCAAATGGTTAAAATTCGAATATAATAGAAGGATAAATGCAACTTCATGCGAAAACAATACAAATTGAATGATTGATGTATAATGTGCCTTTGCGTATTTACAGTCAGAAAGTAGAACGATGTTTTCATGTTTTGGACTTTTCATTTTCGGTGATCGTTTTGTCAAGCTCTTCTTTTAATTTCTCGGAACGTAGTACAACGTAGTGCGAGGTTTTTTGTCTCTGGAGATTAGTTAGACTGACGGTGTAGTTATTGTGGGGACTCTTGAGACCAAAATGAATTAAAGTTTTGTCTTTCATTTCATTCACGTTCTTGTAAGGAAGTGCCAAGTAAAAGAGGTTAAATTAAAGAAGTACCACTTACTTACATAATAAGTTTTGACTGACACCTCTACAAGTTGTAATCAGAATTTAAAATGAGAAAAGCAGTTCCATCGTTTTATACAATTGTATGTTTGGAGAATAAAAAATGAATTGGATTGTAATGTCCTTTATAAAAAAGGGAAGCAGATAAATTCACATATTCTATTGTATATCAAGTGTATTCAATGAAATGCAAATCACGTACTGACTATATATACAGCGATATTTTATATAAACTGAAGCTATAAACGGAAAATAAATATTATTTGTGCTTTTTATGAAATTATTCTGAACTAGATCATTTTTAGTTTCCCAACAAACTCAGTAACCTTTACCTACCTGAATTAGTCTGTATAGCAGTTAGTGGTACAAGACATTATTCTCATTAGGGTTGAAACGTATTGACGATACAATTATAATTGTTATCATAATAGATGTGTTCTTATGTCAATGTTTTGGCAGAACTCATTAAATCTACTTTATTTTACCAGTTAAGACCTAACCTAGTACAAATTGGGTTTTAGGAACTTCTTGGTTCATTCGTTTCCATTTTTTACTACTTCAATCATGCTTGGCTTCAGTTCAAGTCAATATTTTCGCAGACAACGAATAAACAGCGAAATAGGTTTTCTTACAAGACCGTAAATTGCTTTAACGTCTCAAGTTGTACAAGTCTTCAACTTCAACTGTGAAAAGAAATCCTTTCTTTGTTTATTCGTGAAAGCAATTCATTTCTCTTATTTTCATCTTGAAAGGAAATCCCACAAGAAGTCAGGGAAATACAGAAAGAAAAGGAAATAAACTAAATGAAGATGTGTTTTACTTTGTTTTTTGGTTTTTGAGCCACTACTTCAATATACTTTCGATTACCCTGAAGCAGAAGAGGAGAAAGTGAAGTGAAAAGAATTTTCTTTCATCATATTGTTTCTCATCTTATTAGGTATGCATTGTGCCCAAAGGAGCTACATCCTTATGTAATCAATTGACGCAAAGTACCTTTAATGTGCTAAATTGTTTTTCCACACAGTTTTATAGGAAATAATGGTTTTGATATGCGGAAAACTAACAGTACTTGATTACATTCAATTTCCCATCCTGAATAGGGTTTGGCACTGCCACACAAACATGAAACCTTAATCTTTGAACAAAATGATGGAAAAAGTGTAATGAAATGAGATGACTTTTAATATTTAACTTCTTTTGTTTACAAAAGCCTTTTTTGTGCACACAACCAGAAGTTCTGGTCCAGAACCCTCAACACAGCATTTTGTTTGTTTCTATTTTTACACAGTAGTTTTGTGAGGTGTTAAAAGAATGTTCTCGTGTAAAAATGCTAGTTCTTTGTGTAGTAATTGTGCTATTGTTATAAAGTGATTGAATGTTGTTCCACTTACATTTCCTTACCCAAGAATGTCATTTCCAGCACTTAACGTTAATGAAATGTGTCAAATAAAGTTTTATTGAAATTGGAGGTAAGGATAGGCACATATACAACTTTCAGCATTTAAATATAAGTAAATACAATAAATAACAATGAAACCACATGCAATAATCTATAGACAGTAATGTCATAAATAAGTAATGCTGTTTCAAAATAATCTGTTAGAGGCTCGCACTCGCACTCTGCAAAAGAAGTCAACTTTGTATTAGACATGTACGGGATGGGCATGAAAATGAAATTATGCTTTTTTAACAACAAGTTTTGTTAGTTTTCGCCATTTAAAAAGTAAACTAATATGATACTAATACGGTTGCCAAAAAGACTCTTACTTTGGGTCTGCGATTCTAGTAATGACTCATCAAGTAATAATACCCGTTTCATGACAAACCTGCACATACCTAATTGAGCCTTTCCAAATTTAGCTGATTACAAATGTTAGCAATACAGTTGTAAAACTGTAATAACTGTTCCAGGCTATATACTACGCACAAAAATGTGAAATTCTATATCGAGCACAGCCTTGGTTTAATAAACTAAAATAAATGCATTGTCTTTTAAATGATTAAATATGTCTCTTTGTCAAAAACTGTGTTTGTTGTTCTTTTTAATGAGAGTAAAATTTATGTACTACGCCAAGTCTCGACTTTTGCGGGGTATAAGGCTTTTACTTCTACTTTTGATCCTTTGATCCACAAGCTCGGACTACATTTTAGAACTCTTAAGCTGTTTAGAACTACGTAATTCTATATTATGCATTATGCCTTTGTTCGTCCATCGTTTTGTTCCATCATCCCTTTAATGTTCCGTTTGCTGGTGGCTATGAAAAAGAACAATGGGAGTTTTCAATGTAGAAAAGGTTGTATTAATCATGTGAATCCTGTAGTGGACAACAAGGGGCTTTTACCTTTGTTTTTCTTTGTAGCCTCTGGGCTCGACAACGATTTGAATATTATAACAGAATGATGAAATGTTTGCACATTATTATTCACTCATATTAATGAAGAGTAGGTAGTTGTAACAAGACTGGAAATACTGAAAATCAAATATTTTAAATATGTGTTATACAAAGGAGAACCAGAGGAGTAGCGTATTAAAAACAAGTGATTGTTATTCTAATCCGTTTGGGGTCGAGGGTTGAAACAAGGCAATGATTAAAGGATTGAAAATGTTTTGAAAAAGGTTACTACTATTATTGGTTATTATGTATGTTATGTTATTTGAAAACATAAATGAGCGTAATTTTCATAATTTAGGCTATGTACATTCATTTCTAACTCTTAAACCACAATTTACTTAATTACGACGTATGCCACGTATTTATTGCTGCTCTTATCAAAAAATAATTCTTTGCTTTTCATTATTTGCAGATGTACCCCGGACATTTTTGCATGAAAATATTATTTTCATGCCGTTTTACACCATTCCAGAAGGACATCATCATCACCAACTGTAATCTCAAGTTTCCCCATGTCGTTTGTACAATCCTGGTTGTTGCATTTATACCCTTTAAAATAAGTTGCATCTCTATTACTCTAGTCAAAAAGTGATCAAGTGAATATGAACCAAACATTCAGTTAATAAAACGACAAAAAATACACAACACAGCAGCAGGACATTATTAGAAAGGACTTCCGGAGTGTATGACATGGTTGTGTTCTTACTACCTACATTTTATCTCCAGTAATTGCACCTGCAGACTAACGGATTTCTTAAAACACAATTACAATTTTCTCTAGTTTTGTTTGTCTAACGAAAATATAAGTAACTATCCGTAGTATACAAACACAGCGTATTCAAAATCATATTTGTATCATCATGTAATGTTTCACTAATGTGCTTCTATTTCCTAATACAATAATTATAATTATATTATCTAATGTTCGATCCAGATATTGTCCCCTAAAAAAATGTATTCTTAGATAAACAATCTATTATATGGATTAAATTACACGTGAGTGGTAAGAATAACTAATAGTTATAGGTATAAAAATGAGTTACAAGTAGATCGTGCTAATATCACAATTATGGTTGTTGCTACATAATATGGAATAACCTTTTTGTTGCCATTATTTTATTAGTTATCATTAAGAAAGTGAAATGATGCTCATGCAAGCAGCAGTATACTAATTTGAAGTTTGTATTTACACTTTCCTGCTTTATTATTTCGTACCAGCAGCTTGATTTGCTTCCCGTTCCTTGTTAATATTTTATTAGAGAGCAGGAAAAGAGAAAACGTAAAAAGGGTGAAATTCATATTACTACTGAACTTATCAATATCTGAATTACGTTAGTGGCTTGTACGCTTGCAGTGATGACAATGACACGTACGACGAACCAACAAATAATAGTCTCAATTTTCATTGATATCCGATTAGCGTAGGTAGGCGTATGCACACAATTCTATTTATTTGTTGTGTAGTGTGTGGAGTCAGCAAAATTTCACTACTTTTCTGGTCCCGTTGTCTAGTGGTATTACTTCGATAGAGTATCTTTCTTATGATGGTGTGCCCTTTAGCTACCCTTATCGTTAGTAAATACAGAAAGTGAATGTCGGTTTTGTAGTAGGAAATAAATCCTCTTTCGTTATGGTTGAATGTGTCTGTAATTTAGGTCTGGTAATAGGAAACTCATGGACACGAAAAATAGGATCAAGCACTAAAAAAAGCAAATACAGTTTGGAGAGTCTGCCATCATGCTTCTTGGATTTCCTTGTTTCTGTCATTGTGTGTGTGCCATCCTTAATGTATCTAGTAGCAGACGAACCATTACAAGTGGAAAAAGATCTCAAGGCTGCTTACTCTTCGTTTCGGTTGTTGAATCGCCATCGAATTGTTGGGTAGCTGTTACAAACTTATTTATCCTGGCATAACAAGCATTTTTCTGTTTTGTGTTGATGTCAAGTTGGTTTACTGGAGAAAGTTTTGGGAATGGGAAAAAAGGAGCAGCGATAAAGTACACAAGTAAATTGCACTGCTAGTCACAAATTGTATGGTCACAGATTTATCCTACTTTGTCCTTTACATATATATACAGTCTACGAGTAAATAGGTTGTGCATGTAATCGGTATACGTATATATGTGTAAAAAACTAATGTAAAAATACCCACTTCAAAGGAAAAATATAATTGTTTTGTATTATTATCCATATAGTACATATTACTTATTGCTTTCCCGGAATCTATATGTGTGCAATGGGCGTAGATGTAGAAGTAGCAGAGTAAAATGTACATTGTTTGATACTTAACTTATGTATCACATTCATTACTATACAAATCTTCTTAACTTCTTGTCGCAGTGTGTGTTATGTTTGTTGTTGAAATGTAATCATCTCATGTTACATGTTATATAGATTATGTAGTTTTACCTAAACATGTTTATAGTGATATAGAAAATACCTTTATACATCCATACGTATTATATATAAAGTGGATGTATTCAATCGAACAGATTTAAAAATAAATGATGTGATGAATGAAACCACAAAATCTTCTTATTTCATACACGAAAGAATGTTTGCAAATAAAGTTCATAAATACGTAGTTTTGATGGTAGTTGGCAAAGCTTAGAAAGTTTATGGGGTTTTCCATATAAAAACATTTTTTTTAGAAAACTATTGGGTGCTGCACATGGTACCACAAACATATCTCCAATAAAATACACTTTTTTATAAATTGTTTACATCAATTTGCTTCATTGCCTAAAATCTATTTCGTCCTGGGAAAAGTCCATAAAGGATCATAAACACAGGTTACATAATATTATATACAGGTAAAATTTAAAACAGGTTAATTGTACAATTTTAGACAGATGTTCATATGCACATTTTCATACAAAATATAATTCATAAATTATTTTCATCTTTAAAATTCATAAATTCTAAATACTTATAATGCACCTGCATACTGATGTATTTATCTTAAAGCAATTTATTCATTTTATTTATTCTGAAAGAATAATGCTATGATTTCCGCTCCAGGTGCGTTGCATATCTTCATATTTTCATAATACATACAACATAACCCTTGAGCACAGACATCAGAGAAATATGTCACTCATGCTCACTGATTTGTACAGCAGCATCCCTTTATTTCTCTTTCAAACAAAAAGAGCCGGAATAAGAATGGTTTAAAACTAATGAGCAGTATACCGGCGTAGTCATCAAAAGACGTAAAAAAATGAATAAAGTGTAACTTTTTTACAAGTAATGTGTAAACAATTCAAATAAAATTCATTCCCTCGTATTAGTGAAACTATATGTTTTTAGATGAATTAATGATCATGTTCAATGTTATAGGGAATTACCAATTTTCATGGAATTATATATTTATCGTTTACTGTAATTCCACTTGTCCGGACCAGCAGGCGTGCAAAGGTGTAATTCTTCACTCTCACTCCCTCTGATCTCCATCCCTGCACAGATTGTATTATGGTACGTTTACTGCTAATAGGCACAATGCAGACACACCAAAAGGGAGCAACGGTGTGTCGGTTTCCCCCAAAACGTCCGTGTACATAAAAAAACGACATATGAGCATATCACTGAAAAAGAGTATATATAGTGATGATAATAATTTTGTATAATATTCTTTTGAAAATTCAACTCAGCCTCAAGCTGTATGCACACTACTGTCGAAGGGAGAGAAAAGAATAGGGAAATAAGAAGTGTGCTGGACGCGTGTTTGCCTCCCTTTTGTCCGGATACGGATATCTTTTTGCGGTCCCAAGGGTCCTGTACTCTTGCTAAACCCTATGATCATAAATGTATTTGATGATATGGTCCATAGGTCTTGTACACATAAAATAAAAGTTATATGCCCAGGTTCCATACACATGTTAATGTGAGTACAATCATGTTTTACCTAACTTTCCTTTTCGTACGTGCATCCAGTTAATCTAAATAGACACTGAAGTTTCTTTTTCATGTGCTACTTTTGTACAAATACACATATAAAGTTTATATAATATCAACATGCAATAATCATAATAATAGCTTTAAAATACCATGTAGGAATCACTTCAGCAATTGAATGAGTTTTACAAAACAAATAAAGACTAGCTAAAAGACTCTTGCTGGAAAAGTTATTCAAAAGACAATTGCAAACAAATAGAGATCATCGACCATGTACACCGTGTCTGTTTTATGCAACCCGCATGCAGTATAATATGTACTTTCATTTATTCATTCCAATTACTACTATTGGGGAGACAGAACAGAAGACCAAATTGTGTAATATTACAAATAAAAATACAATCATTTGCGCGTGCTACTGAGGTAATGGTCCAAAATAAAATAATGGACTTTGTGCAAACAAGAAAAAATAGATTTACACAGTTACTCACTCTGAGAGCCTTTTCTCTTTGTCTGGTTATCAATGTACCTATGCATATTGAAGATATTTTCTCGTGTTGGAGTGCTTTTATATACTCGTCGAGTGGATTTTAAATTATCTTCCATTTCCTTTTATAACGTTCACATAATAATAAACCCCTTCCTTTAAATGAGCGTCACATATTCTTTAAATTGTATTTCCTGTGAGCATATATGAGCATGAGAACAAATACCAGCAAATTATATGGCCCATGATCTCGGACATCGGATAATGTTTTTGTGTGAGCGTCCATTTTAGGTATCAATAATCCTGCTAATATTAATAGCAATAATTTTGAATGGATATAACAAAACTTTTCGACATGTACGAAAAAATGTACACACGTATAATTTTAAATTTTCCACATTAGAATCAAATGGATATAGAGTTCTGAAATGGAAATTGTTGAATATTAGATTCCATGTCCACTTACTTGGCTGATTGGACGATAGTTTTTTCATTTTTGTTTTGCTGAGAGTTGAGTCAGTTTTGAGTGTTAGCTTGTTTGTCTGAAAGATAGAGGTATAATGCCTTGAGTAGTCCGCATTTGACACACAGAAGGTGATTTGTTCCGCCGATTTGCTTTGATCAATGGCATTATACGGGTTTCTAGCTTCTACTCTTTGCTTTTATTACTTTCATCTGGGATTTTTCTACCCTTTCTTATTATGCAAACATTTCACGTTTCTACCCTGACTTTTCTCTTGGTTCTGTGATGAATGAGGAATCAGTCCCATTATATATTATACAATGTACGCATTATAACTAAAGAACACAAATTTTCCAACGAGAGAATGTGTTAGCATATTATAATACATTCAATTTTAATAATGATTTCAGTCAATTAAGAACTTAGATGTATTATTCATCAACGAAATATTAACATGATCAGGCAGAACTGTAGCACAGTTATAGCATAACTTGTATGCTTCCTTAATTTATACGCACTTTCCTAGTACTGCTTTTGCATTGAAGAAGGGATTGCTAAGTACACTTAGCAATCCCTTCTTCAATGCTGCTTTTGTTTACAGTACACCTGTTTTCAGAATCTCAACTCCAGAGTCGAACTTCAAGTGAATGTGAATCACTTTCCCAGATTTGTAAAGAAAAAGAAAGTTTACTTGATGTATTTTGTATTAAGATGCTAGTAACGTGTTGTATGCATTTGAAATAGAAATTTCCGGCTCATTTATCTGAAAAATTTGTAAACTTTGTTCATTCTGTTTTCCCATTACCAAAAGATACAAGAGAAAGTTCCCAATCCTATTTAGAAATTTTGTATTCTTTACCTCTTCTGCGTCCTTTATTTATTCACTATACCTTTTCCCAACCTACTTGGAAGGAAAGAACTCGCAAATAGTCACAAGCTCAATTTTTTGTTGCATTAAAATAAAATGCAAGGATGTATGTGAGATGACTTTAGTTAAATAAAAAAGTAAGCTCTGAATAATGTTATAGCCTTGTGTTGTGTTGCTGATTCCACTAAAGCTTGGCACTGTTCGTGTATGGTTGTGCATCTTACCCAAACTTAGAGAGAACAAGAGAACAACTTTGTTGGCAGTATTATATTGCCCCACTACAACCGTGCATTCGTCCAAGCAAAGTAGAGAAGTTTTCACTTCAAAATGTGCTAATATATTCATGACTCTCTCACTTACGAATAACAGAATTTTATGGTACAATAACTATATGTAGGTATCCAATGTTCCAATTCCAATTGTCTTAATAAACAAATACATCTACTCAAGATTGAATAACTCAAACAAGGCGTGATAAAATAGTGTGCACCTTGTGTTCAGTAGTCATTTGTTCAGTAGTGAAAGCTAAAGTAAAAAGATGGTTGGGTTTGTTTCTCTAAAGGTAAGAAACATACTCATCCTTAACCAACTACTTTTTATTGTATTTTGTGGGCTTCGTTGATTGTAATTGTGTATATATATGCTTTTCATAATTTGATCATACAGACAGCAACTCTTTGTGGAGCTTCATAAGGGTTATTATTTTGACTTGCCACTTGGGAAAAGCTGAAAAATATTAGGAAAGCCCAAAAGCAAAGCAAATGATTCTTCTTTAGACCCTGACACTGGTATCCGTACCCTCGACTGCTTATGATTATGCTTTCATAATTCCACTAGAGAAGAATGGAGCACAATAATGTGCCTGTGGGGTTGTCTTTTATCTCTCTGGTGGACTTTCACACAATTGTAGAGTTACACCATATGTATTACAGAATAGTGGAATAGTGTGGTTCGATAACATTATGATCATTGCTATGTTCATGTAACAATATAATAAAAAGCAAAGAAAGTGAATTAAATTATTACAATGGTGAAAATTCATCCCCAGGGGTTAAATTACGGAAAGAAATATTTCATAGTCTGGTTGTGCCTACTACGTGGACTCGTTATTCATTCATAATTGCCAATATCGTTTCTTACAGGCCAACAAGCAGAGATGGATTTACCACACACCGCGCAAACTTTTACGCTTTCTTTTCAATGTAATGATCACTATAATCATATCTGCCACGAAATAATGGACCAATAAAAGTGAACATAAAGAATAAATGTTTTGTATTTCAGGTACATAGTACCCACCAGTAGTCATTGGTATTCCTTTATTCATTTAAGTGATAAATCTAAAGTGTGGTGGGAATAATGTTTCAACAATTGAATCTATTTTTACGGTTCCAACTTTCCATTGTAGAATAACAGTATGGTACTGATACTACATTGGTTCCGTTAATAATAAGAAAATGAGGAAATTATTAACCACTGCTGACTTGCTGACTGCATTGCAGAAACCAAATGAGGTTAATACAAGTCTTTGTGTTCCATATCATAATATTATATCACACAATATAAATTCAGAGTTGATCAAAGAACGGTAATATTTTAATAATCCGCAGCTATTCAGCTTCTTTACTTATTATAAGCAAGGCAAGAGTTACTGGTGTATGAAATTAGTGGAAGCTATAAACAAGCAACTCTTTTTCTTCTAACCACTTTCTCTTAACATATTTTTTGTAGCACAGTTGCAATACTTGACACTTGGGTCGCCTGTGGTAGGTCGTCGTGATTGTATATCCATATTTGTCAACGATTCAAGCAAAAGAATGTGTGTGACTAACACTAGTCTTATATGAGAGTTACTTAATTACAGAAACGCAAAGTTTAGATGTTCTTTTTCCCTAATATATAAATTGCAAAAATTCAATTGCATTCTAGCTCTAAAGGCTGCTATAAACTTTATAACACTAATAAATACTAATTACAACTAGTGCAGTGTTGAAAAACTTTTCAAACATATGACTTAACAGGGAAAATTAATTCTTGTATAAATTTTTGCATTATAACAAGGAATTTTTGCTTATTTTTAGTAATGGTAAAATTATAGCTACTCAAAAAGTTGACTTTTTCAAATCCCTGATAACAGAAAAACTCTTGATATATTTGTATATTCTTTCATGAAAATCGGTTAAAAGTAAAAATGATTGAAAATTGCAAATGATTCTTTGTGTTTCTGTTGGAAAAATGTATACATTTTAAAAAGATAAAGCTAAAATTTCCTAATGTTGGTTCATACTGTCGTCCCATTGGAATTTCTGTAAGGGTAAAATGTTACTTGCCACAAATCATCTTTTATAATAGATGAGTTTGGACGGTTAGTATGCTTAGTAAAAATGTTAATATTGTATTTCTCTATTCTTCATAGAATATAATATTAAACTACATGTTGTAATTTTGAAATCCTATTATTAGCAAGTAGCAAGTAACACTTTGATGATAATTATAAACTTTATTGTAAAAAACATTAAGCTAATGTAATACATCATGCATGAAAATTCATCATATTCAATATTCAAATTAATGATTCAATGTTTAAATGATGCAACACAATAGATTCTGATTGAGATTAGAGTTACCGAGACCATTTTGCATAGGTATGCATGCATCTAATATTGTATTATGACAATGTTATTGGAGTATTTGATGCCGAAAAATGAACAAAGTAAAAACGGCATTCGGCACATTATTGCTTTATACACCACATGATATCTTTCTCGTGTTACGGATAGCATCCACTCTATACAATATTCATATGCATAATGCATTCAAAACTTTTTGCAGTTGCGAATAAAGAAATATTCGTTCAATGGTTCATGTTCTACTTTTGCTACGCACTGTAGCTTTATAGAACATATAAATAGCTCATTTTATTTTACTATAAATGATGTTATCAATTGAAATCTAAATCTACTGTTCTATCTAGAGATTGACACGATGAGTTTTAGTAAAAATACACCTATGATATTTATATAAAATTTCACATATGTTTCACCTCTAAAGAATAGTGGCTCTTCGCCCGTGGCATTATTTGAATGCTGAAAATTGTTGTGGTTGAAATTGAACATGAAAACTGTATGCAAAAAACCATGCGCATTAAAGGTATGTATTTCTTGTTGTCTTTCGTCATGGAATGAGAACAGATGATCAGAACACGGAAAAAAAGGGGAGAGATGAGTATGCCATGCGAGAAAAGGTAAGAATATAAGACTTAAACTTTTATAAGCTTACAAGTAAAGTCATGCAGAATACACACCGAAACTTTGATGCACAATGCACACATCTACTTTGAAGATTAGCCCAATGCAATGTTGATGCAATTCAATAATGCATCATTCAATTTTTATATATACATGATATTAAAATAATATCCATACTAATAATAATATAAACATTTTGGCTTTCTCCATAAAACGTGACATCGATTTATTTCTTTGCGGGAACAAACTGAAAATAGTTCGTGAAAACGAAAATGATATAAGAAAATAAGAAATCTCATTGAACACTAATCGAAAGATGACACATCTTTGCCGTATAAAGATCAATAGAGACTGCTCGAAATCCTGAAAGCTGCCATTAAGTAATTCAGCTGTCAAAAACAAGATCTTTAAGATGAAAGTATATTATTATTATAACGTTGGCCTACTTCTACTTTCAAACAATTACTACTTCGAAATTTACAGCTTATTATGGTATATTTACTATGCTTAATTATCTAATTGTTATGATTGTATGTGTTTTAGACATTTATTCAAAGTAACTGTCAAATTCCGCGCATCCACTCTACAGCTTTACTTGTAGGGAAACCCGGATTCCCTGTTCTATATCGAAATGAAATTGTTATGCAGAGAGTAATAGAGCTCTTGGCTCTTGGATATTACATTCACAACAAATACATGTACATCCACGCGTTCAATGCAAGGCATATAAGAAACCCAAAAGCAAATGCTACTTTGTAAGCCTTGTACTTTCTCGTAACATAGTTGCTGTATGCGTTGGTTCTTCTGGGTGACGATGATTCCATTGATGATGATGACTATGTGTTTTGTATTACTATGTTGTTACTCTTCTTCTTTCTGTACCCACAAACACTGGCTCTACTTTAAGCAGGTTTGTTTCTAACTCCTTGTTCCTCCTAATCCATACTTTTTTTTATTGATGTGTTCATATATAGAACATAAGTTTATTCATAAGCCTTTGGCTTAAACATTAGCTGTGTTGTTGTGAGAAAAAATCTGAAAATCTGTATAATAGCCAGGCTGGCAGAGAGAGTGTTTTTGTTTTCATACTTTTCTTCAACACAAGACGTGAATCGAGTCCTACAAAAGAATCAGGAGCAATAACACAACAACAACACAGCACGCAGAACGGCAACACAATCATTATCATCCTCACTTGACTTCTTTACTTCTGCACACACCAAACATCCATCTCTCTTCTTTAATGGTTTACTCATTTTTGCTTTTTCCTCTAATCCACTTTTTTCATAAAAACACTATAAAAAAGCTTGTCAGCAGTAGACAAGGGGAATGAGTTAACTTGATTTTCATGCATCTATCTATATCCACTACTCTACGGCTGAGAAAAATTTTATTATGTGCATCCATCATCACATCAACATCATCTCTCCAACTTGTGATTTGATTAAGTTTGCACAAAGAACTTGAATTGGATATAGAAAGATAGAACAGAGAAAAAAGTAATTACTGGTTTTCATTACACATTGAGTTGTATATTTATAGACATTTATATTATCAATATGCTGCCTACATGAATACTATGACTAATAAAGACAGACTATTTTTTGCTCTGTACTTTTACTCAGCACAGTTCAGTTTTTCTTGGAGAATACTTTGGTGCTGGGTTTATTTCCAAGCGAAAAAAATTCCTATAAAATGCCAAGTGGAAAACTAAAATAAAGGGCCCATGCTTCATATTGGAGGAAGAAGAATGTATGATTGTAGCCTTACTTAATTTCTCTCTGGCATTAAAAGTCAAATAAAAAGTGCCCGGAGAACACTGACCTTCATGACCAGGCCAAGTCTGAACCCAGGGGCCAGGTAACTGGACGTACAAGATAGTGGGATCAGAACAAGGAAAACGGTTCAGTTTTTGTGCCTCTTCTTCCAGAACCAATTTTATCAAATTGCATTTACGCTTGGATCGTAAAAACGTAAGCTATATAACTAAATCAAATACTACCTAAAAAATTAGCATTATTTGCGTTTCTAACAACCGTACGAATAATTTCCAAAGGTTCCATAACTGTACCCTAAAACCGTGGAGAAGACAAGCAAGTACAAAAGGGTGGTTCGTTTTTTGGAAGTGATTAAATTGTGGCTTAAAATTCGTCGGAAACTTAGAATTTATAATAATGAAAGTAGACGGTACGTAAAGAAGAAAAACTTGCAGTGTGTGTAACTGTAAATTAATGACTGCTTGTTTCATTTAATGAAATCAATCATTTTTTGTTTCTTTGCAGGCGAACTTGTTCGTTGTATCGAAAACCAATTTTCCAATGGCAGTGAGACACAGGAAAATGAACCAGGAATCACAATTTTATATACAGGGTTTGGACCGTTCCGTGATCATGTCGTTAATGCTAGTTGGGAGGCCGTGAGTCGCCTTCCCGAACGGGGTATCACGCTGCCACCAAACATTGATCCAAAAACTCCAGTCAAACTGGTAGCTTATTATCTACCAGTGGTTTATCAGTTAGTGGCAGATGTGGTTCCAAAGCTTTGGGCCAAGCATAACCCAGACGTAAGTTTTATGAAACTGATTTATATGCAGAAACACTCAACTTTCTATAGGAGTGTACTTATGTATATATCATATTGTTTATTTTAATTAGTTGGTCATCCATGTTGGAGTGTCCGGAATAGCGAAAGCAATAACAGTTGAACAAAACGCGCACAATTGTGGCTATAGTTCTCCTGACATCACGGATTGCATTCCAACAGGAAACGTGTGCGTTATTGATGGATGCGATGTAATAGAATCTGGGTTTAATATGAGGGAAGTAGTTGGAACAGTTAACTCTAAAAATTGCGGCATACGAGCAGAGATTTCCTACGACCCTGGAAGGTATGCCAACTTTCTCCACATTGCAGAAAACGTTTCACATGAAATGCATGCATTTATACATTCATACAATTTTACTTTATTTTAACAGATACTTGTGTGATTTCACATATTACCAAAGTTTAAGCATTGATAAAGACAGAACAGCTTTTATCCACGTGCCCCCTTTAAATAAACCCTGGGGTGCAGAGGATTTAGCACAAGCAGTTAGTTTGTGCACGTCAGAACTACTTCGTCAACTTCAAGAACGAAATGCGCTAAATGGCAGTAGGGGGAATAATCAGCACCACCAACAGGAGGAATACAAACTAGAGCGCGATCAACTTTGACTTTCTAATGTCAACCAGTAAAATGCGCGATGTGTATATAATTGTATAAAAAATGATGAACATATAACAATAGCTGCCCACAATCTCTAAGGTACAATTGTTACAATGCTAAGACTTACTTAACTTGCCTAACTAATTTTAGGTTAACTATAAATATTGTACTGACATTATTGACTAAGATTTGATATTCATTGTTACGAAAAAATAACGTATAAGGATATACCGGTAAATTATTGTTGTAATTTATATAAAATATGTGATAGATGACTAGCATTACTTCGACAGAGGTGCGTTGACAAATTTGAATTCAGCCCGTGAGTCACTTACTATATACGTCTGTTTCAGTTTTAAAAGGCATTGCTAAAAATGATTAGTTATTGGTTCGCGCTCCCACTTAATATTCACCATACGATATATGTTTGACAAGATGAGAAATTAAGACAAATTCAGTACTTTGTAGGATTATCTGCGTTTATATAATTTTTTAACTATTGGGTCAGATTAGAATGCAGCCCAGTGTCCTACGCTTTAAATGAAATGAAAAATAAGAAAGGCAGTGAAAACACTATAGTTTAGCTGTGGTTGTGAAAATCATAATAGATCTGAGTTGAGAAGTTAATATACAGAAAGAAAGAAAGAAGTCTGTACAGAATTCACTACACAATAAGTACAAGTTAGATGTAATTTTTAATGTATCCGGTGCTATAACTTTTGAATAATATTTAGTATTTCACAATGTTAGATACTCCCACCATTATATTGTCTAGTTAAATGAAATGATGCATTTTTGTAGCATAAAAAAATGTGGTTATTATTGCTTCCAGATCCATAGTAGTATACTTATGATATGATTGATTTGTAAAAAATATTACCTTGTGAGATAACAAATTGTAATGACACAACACAGGATTTGACATCTATTGTTAGCTAACCATATAATATGCACCTCAGATACAATAGTAGTTTATGTTAGATTTCGTAAAGAGCATGACAAGAAAGTAATCAGATCAGGAATCAGTTAATGTGTATGCTTATTATATACGATATATGCTAGGAAGACGATACGCCATATAAAAAACTGTTTCGTTTAGGTCATTATAGTCCTTACAATAATAGCGCAAACATGATCAATAATAGTACACGTGCTTTTGCCAACCTGTGTTTTAAATCAATTAAATCATAAAATGGGGAATGTGGACGATGAGATCTTCGGTGCTTCTGCTTAAAAAGCACGGCAGCTCTGTGCATTACTGTTTTCCTATCAATCTTCGCATGCAAAAAAAATCAATTGCCTGATATGCAATAACAGCTCTCGTTTGTTATTTTAATATGGCAAATTGCATTGTTTCAAAGTGATTTCGTCGATCTCATTCCACCAGAAAAGAGTAATTAATCAAAAAAAGATAATGCATAAGCAGCAAGTGATGGTGCTGTTTGCCATTCATAAAGATGTATTATTAAAGTTTTGTTGATAATATATTATAATTATGAGTATACTCCCTTGTTACTATTTAATTTAATTTATATAATTCATAGAGTATAATTTATTTCAACAATATGTAAGGAATTTTGGTAGTATTTCAATAAATATACGGACTGTGATTAAGGAAATGAATACGAATTTTTTTTGTTTACTGTGCATTGACGCTTTGTTTAAATATAGTTCAGCATTCTATTTATTTGCATGACATTATTCTGAAAATTGAAACAATCGAAATGCATAAACAATCTTTTAAATCAAGTATTTTTTTAAAAAAGCAAAATATTATTTCTAGAAAAGTCAAATCTCTGAGACAATTTTATTGATATTGCAAAAACTATTATGCTGCTAATATAATGCCAAATTTATCATGATCATATCCATCAAAACTCGCAATTTCCAAACTCATAACATTTACATAACATGACATACAAATTTACTTCAGAGAGGGAAAATCCGGAATCCACTTTTAAATTATGTACAAGTCACAAGTGCAAATGTTCAATTAATTGAAATGCATGCTCATGTCACGTCACATTTGACATTTTAAAAATCACAGTTAAAAATTCATTTGAATAAACATAATGTTCATGTTAATGTAAAGTGTTTACTTGTTTAGAAGGAAGGAATTCCCTAATAAATGATTGAAGTATGATCAATTTGAGAAAAGTCATTAATCTTTTGGAAATGCTTGTTATATGCCAACTCAACTTAATTTAACAACTTTTTAGAACTGCATTTTTTCCTCGTTCAAGCCATCTACGGATAAAATCAAAGGAAAATGAGATTACACGTGTTTATCTGCACACGATAAAAAAAAAATTTGATACTCATCAATTTCGATCGACATCTCTGGACTCATTATCATCTCTCATCTATGTAAAATGATTAAGTGTTGGTGGGTGTTTATATAATATAAAATGACCCGATGTGCGATAATTCATCGAAACTCTAAAATAAGTATTTAAGAAGTCATTATAAATGGAATTAGACCTATCTGCGCCAGTTTGATTTGTCTCTGCGGTTGTGTTGCTTTAACATATACGCAAGCTAAAACTAATCCAGTGAAAATACATCATGTTTTCAAAATCTGTATTTTTGTGCGTTGCGGTGATTTGGATCAGTGGATCCTTATCCATTCCGTTGATACAGAAAGATTTTTTTTGGTACCCCACAGACAAGGGTACCGTTGTTCCTGCCCTTCTGAAAGGTCATCCTATTAACCCATCAACAAACGCAATTGAAGATGACGTAGTATTTTGGCATTATTTGATGTATTTCATTCATACTTTTACCAGAATAGCATTTTTTTCTTATCTTAATCTTTTAAATCATGTTCTAATAAAAGACAATTTCTGTTTTTAAAGTGGAGAAAGTGTAAGTGAGGGTCGCGTCATAACACCAAATTGCAACGGATGTTTGTCCAGTTTCATTCCCGGGGCACCAACGGTTTTCTTAGCTCATGGCTTTGGCAGTGACCATGAAGGTGGATTTGGAAACAGCCTTAGATCAGGTAAACGATAAATTCTATAATTATGAATATCTTTATGATATTTCCATTTTCATATGTTTCTTTTTGTTTTCTTTCCGTTTGTAATACAGCATTTGCAGCTAGGTCAGAACCTGTAAATTTGATTTTCATTAACTGGTCCAAATTGGCAGCTGCGCCATGGTACGAATACGCTGCAGATTCCGTGAAACCTGTAGGAGAATATTCGGCAAAAATGGTAAACTACCTACTGGAGCAAAATCTCTTGACGCATGAAAATGTTTTTTACGTTGGGTAAGATTGCTCTATGTATTGCTCATAATTGCATTCCATAACACCATTTCGATCAATATTATAAGAATTTAATCTATTTTAATTTAATTTGCATTCAGTCATTCCTTAGGAGCGCACATTGCAAACCACATAAGCTCAAATTTGCTCACTGGAAAACTAAATACCATATTCGGTATTTTGAAATTTGCAAAAATCATGTTCCAAGTCAATCATAAACCGAACAAATCTTCTTATGAAATCGTTAAATGTTGTAATAGCTATGGACCCAGCTCTTCCGCTGTTTGGACAAAAAGATGACTCTGAGCGAATCGACCCCACTGATGGAGTGTTTGTAAATGTTTTCCATACTTCAATGGGTACTTTATTAGATGGTGGCCTCGCATTTACAGAGCCGAGGGGACACGTTGACTTTTATGTAACAGCAAATATGCATGCATTTTTAAAGCGTAAAATGTGTATGAATCGTTATTTTTTAATAAAATTTTCCTAATGTGTTAGCCCAACTCTGGTAGAAATCAACCTGGTTGTTCACAAATTGATTTTGGTATTATAATATATTGATTTTTTAAAGATTTTTTTATGTCTTTTTATTTTTATGTAATTCTGATTTGATTATGATTTTAGGTGCTTGCAGTCATAGCCGAGCATATCACTATTTAGCCGAATCCATTTCTAGACCTACTGCTTTTTCATCGTGCAAATGTGCTAGTTGGGAAGAATTTGATTCTGGTGAATGCACTTGTACTGATCAAACATTCATGGGATGGGAAACTCCAAGAACGTAAGCTACATTTTCAAAAAGATAAGCAAACCTTCATTGTCTCTATCGAATGTACATAATGTTAAAGAAATGCGTATTTTACTTTTTCAGAGTACGAGGTGTGTACTATTTAAGGACAAACGCAGAGTCGCCATACGGCCAAAGCTAATTATATCGTCAAGTATTTCATTCGTTCTGGTCAATACTTGACTTCGGCTTTTCCCATCATATTGATCATTCATGTTTTGACATATTTTACATTTTTGTACTAATAGATAAAAAATAAACGTACGTCATTTCGCTCAAAAGATCAGCAATTTCTTTGTCTTAATTTTTTTATTTTGTTGTCGCTTCCTGTACTATTTTGAATTATACATATGAATGTTATGTCACATAACTTATGTGGGAGAAATAAACTAAGAGCTTAGTTTTCAATGTTTCACAGTAATATCAAAGCATTTTCCAGATCCGAAGGTAAAGCATTCATTGATCACACCACCTTTTCCCAATTTAAACCTGACAAACTACGATTGTTTATTTGTTATACAATATTATCAATCATGCTATCATAATCATCGCAATTTTAATCCATCACTAAACAAAAACATTGACGTAGTTCCTGCTGTTCTAGACTAATCCATGCATTATCATGACATTCACAAAGCATAGAGCTATTTTTGTCAGTTTCATGATATAACTTCCACTTAAAATGTCATTGTCAAGTTCAAAGCCCACACTTGATTGACAATAACTATATCAGTACACGTGCAAAACTGCTTATCTATTAAAGACTCGAAATTGTTTGGATAAATGATAAATTGACAGTTGCATTCCCGGATTCCCTTAAGCAGATCAAGAGTATATATAAGCATCTTGTCAAGTAGCATATCAAATTAGGGAGATCATTATTGTGATACAGTTCAAAAAAGAAGGAACATATTTTTTTCCGAGAAAACTTCAACAAAATCAAAATGTTGTTTTCAAAGTCAGAAATTGTTGGCCAACTTTTGATCATATTGTGTAGTACTCTGTGTGCTTACACTTACCCTCAAAAGGAGATTTCATCAATTACAGCTTACCATGAAAGAGATTCATATTTAAATAGTAGCGACTATTTTTGGTACCAAAATGACAAAGGCGAATTGGTTAAGGCTATTTTGTCCGGTGGACCACAACCTGCAACAATGGCTGATGTTGAAAAGGATGTAGAATTTTGGTTGTACAAAAAGTAAGTTGAAGATTTCAAATCATTTGGAATTCTAGATAATTAATTTAATATAAATTAAAACACATTTAACCATCATATTTTGTAGTGGTCAGGAACCTGGGGTTCAGATAAGACCCGATTGTGCAGAATGTCTGGCATCTTATATGGCTGGTGCACAGCTTGTTGTTCTGGCTCATGGCTTTAGCAGTGATCATGAAGGTGACTTTGGAACCACGCATCGCTCAGGTTTGCATCTTCAATCTTATTTCCGGAATATTATATACCGTTGTTGATATGAATTGAGAAGAATCAAATAATGTGATTCTTTATAATCAGCTTTGGCACGACGTCCCGAGCCAATCAACGTGATTTTCGTCAACTGGGAAAGACTTGCTGGTGCCCCATGGTACGAAACCGCTGCCAACAACGTTGACCCAGTCGGTACATACACTGCAAGAATGCTCAACTATTTAATTCAGAGGGGTGTGGTATCTTTGGATAAGATACATTTTGTTGGGCACTCATTAGGTAAAGTCAATTAAGTTGTAGAATAAAATTTTTATGTATAGAATGCATATAGCTATTTAACATGAACATTTCTATTAATATTAGGTTCTCATGTTGGAAATTTTGTTGGGCGGGGCGTTACGGGTGGTAAAATTGCAAGAATAACAGGTATAAATTCTTGACGCAACAAAGTTTCAAATATAGACTAAACCATTGCAAAAATCAGAGCATTATTTTCTATAACTTTCTAAAGCGTTGGACCCTGCTCTTCCTCTTTTTGGAGCAAGAGATGACACTCAAAGAATTGATCCAAGTGATGCCGCATTTGTAGATGTACTACACACGTCAATGGGTACTTTGCTTGATGGAGGACTTTCTTTCACAGAGCCTCGTGGGCATGTTGATTTTTATGTATGTAATTATGTTACAAAACACTGTATATTTAAAATTCATGTAACGTTTATGAATGTAACAATAATTATTATTGTATCAATTGTTTTAGCCCAACTCTGGAAAAAACCAACCCGGTTGCGGATTGGATCCTTTTGGTAAGCTGATGATTCATAATGCCCCATTCTACAATTCACCATTGACCAATATATAATAACAATTGCATTTTCCTGTGTTTAGGTGCATGTAGTCACGGAAGAGCAAATTCCTTCTTTGCAGAGTCTGTTGCAAATCCTAACGCTTTTGTTGCATGCAAGTGTACCGATTGGGACGAGTATGCAGGTGGTCGTTGTTTGTGCTTAGATCAAGAAGTGATGGGCTGGGCTACACACTCAACGTGAGTTTAGTTGAAAACAAGATCTCTAGAAATCGAAAGCTACAAGGCTTGAAGGGTAGTAAAAATGAAAAGGAAACCTTGACATTGATTTTGATTTTTGTAGGACGCGTGGACTTTACTACTTAAGAACCAATGCTAACCCACCTTTCGGTCAAGGCTAGTTCGCAGAGAAAGCAAAAACTGCATGATGGCAAACCTTAAATATTGACTGCAATATGTGGTGCATAATGCTGAAATTACTATATAATATTTTTATACCTTCACAAAACGTTGTATACTATAACTGCGCTTATTAAGCATAATACTAACAAGTTTCCATTTCTATGTGTGTCCGAATAAACAACTTGAAACTTTTATTTCCGCATTTCTCTCGGTTTCTCCAGACGAGACAGCATCTGCATCTCATCTTTCAAAGATTTATGTCATACGTTGAATGATGAGCATTCAGATACCTAATATAAATATGTGCTGTTCCAAAAAAAATCTGCAGAGTTTGTGAAACCTTTGACTATACCGGAGTGAGAAATCAGCATTCATGTTCAGACATTTAGTTCAGTAAAGATTTTTTAAATAAAATAATAGATACAAAGCAGTTAACATAACTTCTCATTAGTCGTTTCAACATGAACTTGTTTGTTTACGTTGCTTTTCTTACCCTTATCATATCCGTAAGATAATCAGAAACATTGTGATTTTCAGTTGTTTCATAAATAAACCAAAAGATTTATTACATCGGTAAATTTTTATACACGGTTTAATTTTTAGATTAATGGAGATACCCGACCACTCAAAACTGAAGCGGAAGTGCCAATATTAACGTTAGGAGAGGGAATCATTCCTGATGAAATCCACGATGAAAAAATAGTACGCATTTTAAATTCTTTGAATGAAATTTTGAATATACTTGCTGTGTTTAAATTCAAATTTTAACAAAGTAAAATCGACATTGTTTTAAATTGTAGCCACATTTTCATCCCGGAAGAAAAGAACGCTGCTTTTTCTCTTCATCCTCCACCAAATCTTCATCGGGTGGCGGATCGTCTGCTACTGTAAGTAAATCCCTCTTTGCTTCCAGCATTCGCAAACCCTTTTTATTTAAACAAACATTCTCGTCTATTTTTGTATACAGAATTGGGACATCATTCCAAGAATACACACCGATCCCTCAGGACCATCACCTTTTCTATTTGGAAGTTATTCTCGACCAATGCCGCCAATCGGAACGTATCCGTTTGAAAATCAAGGATATTATGCGCAATAAGTTTTGAGTCAAATTACTATTTTATTTAGCATATTTTGGCATTATTTAATTTCCACAAAATTCGTCATTTTCATTAGTTAAGAAGATAGGCAATAGTCAGTAATTTTCATTACCACCGTGCATGGTCCAGGACATAGATTGATTTATAATTTACTACCTATTCAAACTCTTCTTTGGTCCAGGATGTACTACTTGACATAACATTCGCACATTTATACCGTAGAAACTGAAACGTCGACTTTGTGATCTGTTATAAACCGTTTTGCATTGTACCAAGATGTGATAATAATTGAATTATGTTAAATGTATATAAAATAAATTATCAACTGGTCAATAAAATGATCTTCATCTGGAATTCCTGAATGGTTTTCATTTGATTTCAATCGTTATCAAAAACGTGTTGCTGTTGTGCTGAACTTTATTGGTAAAATGCTCTACAGCAGCAGTACATTTTCCAGATAAATTATATATGTGTCTCACTTTGCCCCTTCGTCGTTGTTTATAGGAAAACAATGCTTATTAAGGTACATGTCATTTTGCGTATTAAATTGCATTTACAAAAATTATAATTTCCAGCTAGGACATTGAAATAGCCAAAACATTTCATTGTATTATCATCAAATTCTTGAATACTTTTTGATTTCAAACAATTGCAGTTGAGCAGAAAAGGAACATTTTGTGAGCTTTTCATCTGTAAAATAAAACGATATGATTGAGCAGTGGACACCAAATTATGGGAATTAAATCACTTGGTTTACTTGTGAACGTAACCCGTTTCGTATACGAAGGTCTCGTGTTTGCCTGCGAATGGTGCATCTTTTTTGTTCTCATTGTGGCAGTGATGAATACTGTGATGGCCATCCTCGACAGGAAATTAGAAGCTCTTATCATGTGGATAGTCATATTTGTCATCAAACTTGTTTTCAAATTTTACGATTGCAGCGAAGATGAATGCTACGGAGATCCATACGGAGGAATTGTGTTTGGAGGACGAATTATTTGGGACTCAATCATGTTTTCTCTTGAAACGTCAATTTTTATAGTACTTGTAGTAGCAATTTATAATCTCGCTCAGTTGATTTACATTCATCTACGGCATGCGTTGACAATGTGGATAATTTTGTTTGGGACATATGTAACGGCTAGATCAATATATGGACATACGTCGTATCATATGGATGAATGGGACTAATTAAAATACTATAAGTTTCGGTGTACAATTAACAAATTCGTTATAAAGTTAATATACGTAATATTAAAAATTCTCCGCATTTCTATATCTATTTGCTAAATTATTTCAAATACAATTCAATAAGATATTAAAATTCAACATGCGTGGGTCTGCTTGCTTGCAGCGTAGAAAATAATTCTCGTAAAAACTAACAAATCTCTTCATATTACCCACATGTAGGTATAGTAGACTGTCGGCAAATAACAGGTTTTTAGGCGTGTGTCCATAAGAGTGTGCCCATCTATAAACCTTACTTGAATTTTTGAAAACTGTTTTTAAACTTTATACAATGAAAGTATTATGATTAGGCATACAGTGCATGACCGGTTACCGGTGACAAGTAAGGAACACAAAGTAAATCCTGATTTAAACACAAATAATATATGCTAATACGTTCTTCGTAGACAATGAAAACGGTTCCGTAAGTCCGTAACCTACTGTAGTGCTTGCTTATATGTGGCAACTACTTGAACGTTACTTCAGGTCATGGACCGGCACAATATGATCATAATCGTAAATATGTACATTTTTTGCAATCTCATTGCAAAAATCTCTCGCTGCCTGCTGCCCTTTACTGCGCTTTCTCTGATTCATTCGGGTATTTTCAATCGACCACATTCATTTATTCCCGATTATCTTGAAGTTTTGCATTATTTTCTGCCAGAAACGTAGGTCAACCAAAAATTAATCTTTAGCATAGATAAGGCCTTTTCACTTGCAGAAAGTGCAGTGCTTGTGTCAAAATAAAACAGCTTTAGTGTTCAAATCCATACACCTTTATTAAAAAATCATGGAGCGAACAGTTATAATATTTGTGCGATCAGCATTACACGTCTCTTTACTAATTTGTCTGGTATGCGTTTCATAATTTGTATTACTGTAAAGTAACTTTCGTGATTGTAACCTATTTTTGGGGTTTGCAAAGGTTCCTCAAGTTCATGGTCATGGTCGCCTTATGGACCCACCGGCAAGAAACTCTATGTGGAGATTTGGCTATCCTAGTCCAGTAAACTATGATGATAACCAACTATGGTGTGGCAACGCTGCCAGTAAATTCACCTACAATTTTATTTCAGACACACACATAACATAGTATTTAATGAAATCCTTCTACAATCAAGTTGAAAAACTTACTCCTGTCTATTACTTCTGTTTAACAGCATTAGAAATGAACGGAGGAAAATGTGGCATATGTGGTGACAACTATGCAGATCCAACACCTAGAGAACATGAAGCTGGTGGAAAAGTTGCATTGGGACTTGTGGTTAGACGGTACTCAAAAGGCCAGGTAAAAGTTATAACTTACGAAATACTTTCTTTCAAATGATTTTCATACGAAATGATTTCACATGTAAGGAATTATACTGTGTTGTGCATTTAGATCATTGATAGCGAGATAGAACTGACTGCTAACCACCAGGGGCACTTTGAGTTTAGATTGTGTCCTGTGTCCGATAGTACCAAAGAAGTTACACAGGAATGTCTGGACGAGTAAATTAATTATGTTTAATCAAATTGGCACTTGCAAATACTTACAAGTACATTATTCTAATACATGATTTAAACAACTGCATTCTAGAAATATTCTTCAAGTTATTGATGACAATAATAAGCTTCAACCGCGTTATGTTCTTCATTCAAATGATTCAATGTATTCCCCAAAAGTGCAGCTGCCCAAGGATTTGACTTGTTCACATTGTGTGCTTCAGTGGACATACATTGCGGGTATTCCTTAGTCGTATTTTAATTTGTGAAAGTTTTAGCTTATATAATAGGTGTTGATTTTAATTACATATTGATATTGATTATATTTTTCACTTGCATGTATAAGCAAACACTTGGGGAACGTGTGATAATGGCACTGAAGCCGTGGGTTGTGGGTATGCAATCTATAGTCAAGTTTAAAAATTTGTAATTTAATTTGAAACTTTTCATCTATATCAAATTATTTTTCAAATAGGCCACAAGAGACCTTTAAAAACTGTGCTGACATTGCAATTTTGACAAATGATGGTGGCCGACCACCGACTGCTCAACCACCACCAAAAAACATGGTCTTGGTACGAGACAGCATTAGTGGTAATTTGATACCACTTGTTGTGAGGCAAGTTTAATTGGATTTTCCTCCAAAATATATTTGCATATATTACGTTCACGCATTTACTTTACGCACAGAGCACAGCGATGCGTGTGCGTGACTTTTTAGCGAACACCAAAGTTTAAATCTTACTTTCTACGGCTTCATTTGAATCATACAGGCACAAAAAATTCGCAAATGTACAAGTTGTTTTAAGCGATTTCTTATGCTAATCGATGTTGTAGGTTTTACCAGGTGTACACAACTTACGCACGCAATTTCTATAATTATTATCAACTAGCTGTTATCACATCGTTGTTTTCTCACTATATGAAGAAAAAGTGCGACTGTGTCCTAGTTTCGTTTTTCAATATATATGCATGCATAATTAATGTTTTCTTTTCACATACAATAGGTCACAGGCATGTGTGGGCGCTGGAAGTTTTGAGGCTCAACCGGGTATTGATGATTGGTGTCAGGAAAACTGCATGCGATACCCACCAAATTGTCCAGAGGATAAATGTAAATGTATAGAGTCTTGTGAAGCCATAGGCTCATTTAAAAATCAGACTGGCTCTGATGCATATTGTCAAGATAAATGCAATAGACATCGGCCTAACGATTGTGACAAAGAAAAGTGTAGATGCTTCTGATCTGACTTGAAGTTCAAGTCTTGAACCTACAACTCGCGATTGGATTGAACCAACATATTATTCATTGCTTATAATAATTACTATTGATTGTACTTCGTGATGAATAAAATAATATTTTTTCAAATGACTATTACCAGGAAAGTGCTGTTGTTTTTAAATCATGCTTATAATAATAGACGCAAAAAAGTATACCTATGTGATTACGGACGCTATACATGTAGATTTGGCAGATTACTTACAGAAGTGACACGTTTTTAAACTCTCAAAATGTATTGATTGTCAAACTGATTGTTATGCGGATATATCCCGTTAGACTTTATATGTTGCGTCCAGTATAGCACTGCGTTGGGCGTAAGATGTTGTTTAAAAATGACATTAAAATTTATGTAAATTCCATATACGACTCATAACGCATAATAAATATAATGACAAATGATAAATATGTTTACTTTGTTAGTTGTATAGCAAAATCCCGCAAAGCCATATACATTCGCCATTAATGCTAACTTTTTAAGGTGACATGACATACAAAACAACAGGAAAGTCCTGTCGGATTTGCTGTTGCTGTTAATGGCTCATAGGTCTCTTATCAGAAATTATCTACATCTGCGCATTCTAAGATTTCGAAGCTAATTATGCCTCATTAACTATTTTATGACTATAAGACAGAGATGTGCTTATGCTATATCTCACTTTAAATTCAAATTTTAAAGTAATTCAACCATAATATCTTCTTGTTTTAACTGACTTTAGTGGACAGAGAAATGACAATGACAAAAAGGAAAATGGCAAATGGTCATAAAAGCAGTTGAGTATTGAGGTGACTCACTAGTTAATAACATGCATATGTTATCAGTATATCTTCTTCCCATCGAGAAAGGACGAAGTCTACCTCATACATGACCTGTGCACATTATGGCACATCACTGTATCAGAAAGATGAGAAACCAGCAACTACCTATATAGCCTATGCCCACTACCTATAATGCAATAGTGCAATCATGATCCTAATGAAATGATGAAAATGTCATAAAAACTTAAGATGCGCTTTTACTATGTCGAAAGGGAAGTAGCAAAGCGAAAAGGTAAAACTGTAAAAGATGTTCGCAGATGAAGTGGAAGTAGTGTCAGCGCAGCGCATAATAAAATCTTTGTTCTTCAGTAATCAACCAGGCCAGCAAAAAGTTGTGCCATCAACGCGTACACCAAACTGCTATTATCACTTTTTTTTACTACGGCATACGTTTTAATTACCTAGCTCTCATTTTCACTTTATGATGCTCATCAGCATATTGTGAATAGTTAACCCGTGAACTTAAAACTTTTAAAACCGTTTTGTGTGGAATTATTTTAAATACATAAAAAATTTAGAAAAATGAAAGTAAAATTGTTCCAGTTTATTATACTGGCTACTGGATTCTTTGTAAGTTTTTCTTGATTTTTACCCTCTTGGTTTATTTCTAAAATGTAAAAGTGAAAAGATGTGTCATTTTGCAAAAGGTGAAGAATGCCAATTCTCATGGTCGATTGATGGACCCTCCAGCACGTAATTGTATGTGGAGATTTGGGTATTCTACCCCTGTAAATTATGATGATAATCAGTTGTGGTGCGGTGGAAGGGCAGGTGAAATTAGCTATAGGTTAAGCACTTAAGTTTGTACTTTATTTTTCATAGTTTACCAGTTGCATGTAATTTCATTGTAGTTATGATTCAGCAAAACAATGGAAAATGCGGCGTGTGCGGTGACAGCTTTTCAGACCCTGAACCACGAGCACATGAAGCTGGTGGGCCTTTTGCAAATGGGATAATTGTAAAGCGATACGCTGCTGGACAGGTACGTACAAAATGCATGCAAAAGTTTCGGTAAAATGTTAGTGTTTATAATGTGACGATGCAATTCTCAAACACATCGAATTTTGAAAAGCTTTTTGAAGTAGAAGTAGAGCTCACGGCAAATCATCAAGGAACATTTCATTTTAAATTGTGTCCTGTGAAGGATCCGTCTGTGGAAGTGACCCAAGACTGTTTGGACAGGTTGACCTGGACTTTGTATTTTTTAAGCGTATATATCTTTTGATTGAATACTTACTGTAAGATTACTGCTGGTTTTATGTATCCAGTTATAAACTGAAGGTCATAGACGAAACCGGATTAGTTGCCCCAAAATACACGATAATGTCTCAAGAAATGAGGAAGACGTTTAATTTCAAAGTGAAACTTCCACCATTTATAAGCTGCTCGCATTGTGTGCTCCAGTGGACGTATGTTACAGGTAAAATAAAATGTTTCAAGCGAAAAAGAAAGTGAAAACAAATAGACATGGCTATCGCTTTTGCATCATTTTGTCTATTTTAGCAAACACATGGGGAACTTGCGTAGATGGAACAGAAGCTGTTGGTTGTGGTGGTCAAGAAACTTTCATTAACTGTATATAAAATATTTTAATTTTAAGAAATTTTAAGAAATCACTTCATTATCATACATCATAAAAAAGTAAAAATACTGCATGGGCAATTTGTAAAGGTGCCGACATTGCCATTATCCAGAACACGGGTGGTAGACCACCGAAGCTTGAAGAGAACAATACTATTCCTCACATACCTCTCATAGATTCTCGCATTGGGGCAAAAATGATACCTTCTGTAATCCGGTAAGGTAGCAAAACTACTTAGATGAATATTAATATGACTTTTGCGTAAAATATTAATTGCACAATGAAAATATAATGAATTGTACTGATTTTGTTTCATGTGAAAGACATCACGTTTGTGTGGGTACAGGATCCTATGTCGGTGACACAAATATGGATTTGTGGTGCCAGGAGAATTGTCTTCGCGTTCCATCTAACTGCCCAGCAGACACGTGCAAATGTCTAACAGGCTGCAAAGCCGTTGGAGAGTTGAAGGACAAACCGGGTGCGGATGCATATTGCTTAGACCAGTGTTTAGTGTATCCTCCGAAGAATTGTTCGTCAGCTAGATGCTCATGCTTCTAACTACGATAAAAATGTGCTAATAATATGATGCTTCCTGTAACTTGGTATCTCATTTTTATTCTATCATCCTGACTTTATTTTGAAGGAAACGTTACAATAGCTTACTTATTCTCAAAAATAAATAAACTGTACCAGAAGATGAAGTTTCAAATAAAGTAAAAGAATATTTTAAAGCACATGTACATGTTTAAAATAGTTCCCACTGACCATGCAAAGGCTCTTGCAGGTTGACGAACGATGTAAATCACATACACAAAACTATAACCAAATCGGGCTGCGGTAAATAATTGAAAAATTGTTTCAGCATATATTGGAGATGGATGAGTAAAGCAATAAATTAGTCCTAAAATGCAGAACGGAACAATTTGCTTGATGTCATCATCTTGAGCTCTTGACGAAGAAACAAAGAAACATAAAATTAAGATAAAATGTTGAATATAATTCTGGAATCAGAATCAGATAACTCCAAATGCCAAATCATCAAGCTGAAGCTTACCTAACAGTACGTTCGATTCTCTCGTCGTATACTTTCACTCTGGCACTATTCCCAAGGTATACTTCGTCTTCTTCGTTAAACACTACCTATTATAAATGAAAATGAAACCGTTGTTACATAAATTATCCAAATCAGACTTAAACCGTTTTATTACCTTGTTCCTAAACTGAAGCGCAACTTTCAGAAAACTAAGGGATATGAGCTTAAAAATTAGTATGCTAGTGTAGAATGCATAAGATCTGAAGACGCTCCAGGAAAAGTCCAATTCAATTCCCATGGTCTAACTTTTCAGATATAACTATTCACAGCCAACTGGAAGATACATACGAAGTGTCAAAACGTCAAAATAACATTACTACATAATCCATGAAGCTTCTAAGAGTTTTTTTGAGTGATTTCGACAAAGGGAAACTTCCATGCCAGGAAGATTCCATTTCCATTTGTCCTTTTCTATACATTCTCCAGTTCTGGAATAAAATTGCGGTTTCGCCATTCGTTTGCAAGTTATGTGAGAACATCAATTCATGAAAAAATATTCCTACAATATACATAATTTACCATTTACAAACCAACATAACCACACGGGTTTTGCAACCGCAACCATCTAGGCAATTAATTTCATATGGATAAATACTTTCAAGAACTTGCAGATTTCCTCAGAAAGTAAAAACTGTACGAACACGCTTTCTGTGTGTATTTGTTGTAAACTGTAAAAATGATACCTAAAAAATGATGTTAAATGCCGTTGTGGAGAAAGCTAATTTTAAGTTTTTATGGACATGGACGCTTTTGGACACTTTTATTTGTCCCATTCAAGCTGTCCCATTTACTTTGTTCACTTTTTTGGCATTGTTATTGTTCGGCTATGTTTGAGTATTTGCTCCATTCGCCCATTGATGTGTTGCTGTGTTCACTTGTTTATGTTCATGCACACAGCTGTGATGCTGGCGGAGGAGGTGTTGCATTTTTACATTCACGTCGTTCATAAAAGTATAAATTTGCAAACTTATTTTGTTTGATTAAGTAATTCTAGTTCACATTTTAAAGTCTCGTTTCCAGTAGTCCAAAAGTATTGACAGCCTGCACTAAAGAAAGTGCCATTTGTTCAATAATAAAACATGCACTTGGCAATGATGAGAATGAGAACGTCCATCCGTTCTTATCGTCAAAAGCTACTACTAGTAACTGTCATTATGTTTGTCTGCGGTGCACTGGTATTAGGAGAGGCCAGAGGTACTTAACATAATTAAAGTTATGTGTCAGTTGGTCTGAGGCAGTTTTATTAATGGCATGGGCAAGATTGCCGTTATTCTAGGAATGATTTATAATGAGTCTTGTGCAAATTTGCAGAGGGGTCCAAAGTTCTTTCGTCAAAGCACGGAGAAGATGACGCCAAATCCGAAGGCCAGTCAACTGGCACATCACAAAATTTGCATTCCTCTGCGAACGTGCCTAAACACCAGAAAAGTTCCATTCGTGAATCGGTAAATGGCGCTGGCAAAAACTATAAAAATCATTATGATTTTGGATTTCTTTTCGTTGTTTAAAATAGTACTTGAATCATAATTTAATTGGTTGACCTTACAGCATAAGTCATCGGGTCATGAACATTGTAACTTTAATCAGAAGGATGTAAACTGTAAGGATTTGGATGCAGAATGCATTGATTGCGATTTTAAGACCAACTGTAAATACGGAGACAGTGTAAATGTTTCTTGCAAAAAGAAACCTGGAGTTGTTTGTGTTGTAAGTGCATTCATTATTGCAAATATTGCGTTTATCAATATCACATTCAAGATGTGAAACTACGGGATGAACTGAACATGTTTTACGTACCATAGGAAGACGTACCTTTCACTAGACAAATGATTTGCCAATATTGCTACCAAACTCCGTCATATCAGCATATTTGTAATGGTGCGCAGGGCTGTAATTCCATCAGTGCGCCTCCCCAAACTGTAAGGTATGGAGTCTCATTTTAAAACGTAATAATTATTGAGTACCAGGACTGGAACATCAATAAATATGTAATAATTTTTCCGTTCTTCCTTTAGGCACAACTGCACAGTTGTCTCAAGTGTAATATGCTTAGGCAATCGAAGATTTCCAAAAATGCTACCATGTAACTGGAAAAATGGCTACCGCTGGTCAACAACATTCATTCTTAGCATAACGTTAGGCGGATTTGGAGCTGACAGATTTTATCTAGGAAGATGGCAAGAAGGAATAGGAAAGCTGTTTAGTTTTGGAGGGTTAGGGTTATGGACCATTATTGACATTATTCTTATCGGTGTAAGATATTTGGGTCCGGCGGATGGATCATTATATGTTGACTAAATACAAACCCATAGATAGGGGCTGTGGTTGTTTAATTATCTCAGAAAGTAAGACTGTTTTTGTTAGTTTCATTATATGATGTCAAAAATTACTTTTCAATATAATTCAATATAATTTTAATTTTAAAGTTCAAAAACTAGTCAATTATCGACATTATTGCGTGATTTACTGAAAATTCGTTTTTTATTACTATGTATCTACACACTTTAACTTATACATTTACAATGATTTCGAACAACTTAATAAACTTATCTAGAGTTACTTGCTAAAATATGTACTCACTTTTGACTTTTAACGATAGATTTCTAAACAACTCTAAAATATCATATATTAACACAAAAAGCAAGTAGATTTTATAGTACCATCAATTTTAGTTTCTTCCCTTTCTTGATTTCATGGACTTTGCTTTTCTATTATTTCTAGCAAAGTCCCTTAGGATTTGGTATCGAGTGGGTATCACCACCGGGTTTTCTTGTCGTTGGTTAAGTGAACGATGATGCCGGAAGGGTTCATTTTGTGGGCCCTGTGTTGAACTCATAGGAAATACTGCCGGACCTTGAACTTGAAACGGAACAGCAGATCGCATTGCAGCTAAAATACTGTTGAAAGCACTACTCGTAGGCACTGCTTGATTTTGCCCGGATCGGACATCCTGCTGTTGTGGCTGATTCAAATGTTCCAGATTATCTAAAATTCGATATCGCAATCGTCGTCGCCTATTAGTGGCCTGCCTTCGTTGAACCCAACCGTCCACAGCGCGTAAGAAACCTCGACGTCTGTTTTGGGCCTGTTGTCTCCGGAAAAGTAGAGAAAATGAGGGAATTTTCTCGGGATTCTTAAGTCCAAAGACTGAACGAAATCTGGACTTTTTGAGAAATTGTTTTGTCTGGAGAATTTCAGTCAATCTAGCTATTTCAGGATCCTCTTGGTCTTTTTTGTTTATCTGCTGCTGTGACGTATTCCCTTGACCAGATTTAGAATATAAATTAGCAGAAGAGGAAACTCGGCGAAGGGCTTCGTAAATAGCTTGTAAAGCCACTTTGACTTCCTCCACAACTGTTCCCATAATTCCCTTACTGTTTATAACTTTCATTGTTCCAGATTCAATTAATGCTCCATTCACAGCTATAGGTCCATGATAGGGCTCCAATACTACTTTCATGCTTGATAAATTTTCATTCATGGACGTATGGAGCAAATTGTTTTGACCACGGTTCAATAAGGAAGAAATCCATTTTATAAACATGTCCATCCACGAAGTTCTTCCAAGTGTGCCAAGTTGTACTCTTCGCGTGTCTTTTTTAAAAAATGATGAAACATCCAATGTGCCACAAACATATTCATGTGGATCACTGTATAATTCCTTATGAAGTTCCTCCAAGTATTCATCTATTTTCGCATTTATAGGTTCCAAAACCAAATCAACCTGTCTGTAGGTCAGCGTTGGAATCGGTTTTCTGGTGTACTTCACACGACTACCACCCTCCAAAATAAAACGCTTAAACTTATCTTCTTCGCTATCAAATTTATCCGATAAATTGATACACGGCTTGGATTTAGAATCTTTCCCGAACGCATGTTGCCCCATTAAGTCCTCATGTGAAACTTTTAAATTTGGTGAATCATTGGGCAAATTGTCCAACCAAGTTTCCACCCAGGAGCCATCTTTCGAGCTGGAAAAACTTTCGTTAAGAATGTCCAAACTTGTATTGTCCTTTTTATCTTCCTTAAGAAAGTAACCACTTCTACGCAAACTGGCGTAGTCAATAACATAGTTTTTCATACGCTTGGACGATGACCCCCATTGCATTCTGGACTTATCATCCTCAATTTTTACATCCTCAGGGTTTTCTCCTTTATCGTAACTTTTAGCATTTCGTCTTCGTACCAAAAAAGTTTCATTTCCGGTAGTTGCCCTTGTAGGTCTTACAAAGGATGACACGCAGTCTTGTCTTGGGTTATAATTCCTACGCAGGTTTTCCTTCAATTTTTGGCTCCAGCTTTCACAATCGCTATCTTCTTTGTGCAATGTTTCATCGCATAATTCATGAAAAACCCGACAATAACTGGCATCGTCATTCCCATTATATTCCTCAGTGGCTTGCTTCTCTCTTGACAATGCCATTAAACTTTCATGCATACTTTCGTCCAACTTGTCTTCGGATGTCGCAAATTTCAAAGACGATTTTCGAGACATTTTTCTTAAACTTGTACGCATCCGGTCAAGCTAGAAACATTAGATTTAAAAGAATTAAAACTTTAATGAAACAAATCTTCTGCAAAAGGAATTTCATGAATCTCATTTATTTTATGGTGACGCATTGTTCGTGCGTTACCTATGCTGTATGCTGGTCGATGGTCGATCTCTCTTGCAGTCTTTCTGCACAATAGACGTGTGTTCAATGTGGCATGTGGAGGATACATACAAAGTCATAAAGTGGTATATCCGATATTCGCTACTAAGAACACAACAGACTTCAGGTGTACACAGATGATAGACAGATGGACATTTAACAAGTTTGCAATTTAAGGAAAACATTTACATAATTTTGATAGACTTTTCCCGATCTTGTAGCTTCAAGCTTTATTCTGTGAGTGAACGTGTCAACCGTCAACCTATTTATTAAAAAAGAACTTTTAAAAGCGTATATCTGCATGAATTTTTGCAAGTTGCTCAGTGACCTTTTATTGCCAATGGGCAATGTCTATGCCATGCCCACTGGTTGATGGTTGATTGACTAGAATATTGTTGGACATCAGTGTTTTTAACTTGGAAAGTTAGATATTATGAGTCCAGCTAGAGTTATTAAGACATGATGAGTTAAGCAAGTGTATTTTGGCATTAGCTATAAGGTAGGTTAAAGAGCTTCCGCCCTGGGAAGCTTTATCTTTGCTTCGGAAGTAGGTTGATAACGGCCAGAAGCTGTCGTCGTCAACTTCAAAACGTACTAGTAGTAGTAGGGGTAGTTCTGGATCAGTTGGTCGAGGAGGTGGAGGGAAAAGTCCACAGCAAGGAACCATGTCTAGTGACCCTCCAAATTTGGCTGTGGGGACACGGGTGGAGGTAGTAGGAAAGGGGATTCGGGGGAAGGTTGCCTACATTGGGACGACAGGTAAAAGGAGACTTCCAATGAACCGTTGGAGTGTTTAATGTATCATTATATAACATTTAGTTGTATCTATTAAATTAATTGAAATGTTTGGAATCTATTCACAGAATTTGCAAGTGGTAAATGGGTTGGTGTGGAACTTGATGAACCCAAAGGAAAAAATAATGGATCCGTACAAGGGAAGTCGTATTTCAAGTGTGCTGAGGAGCATGGAATGTTTGTAAGGCAATCGCAGTTAGTTGTCATTGATGCGGGGGGTGGAGGTGAGTCTGGATCAAGTCCGTCGGTGACAGTATCGAAGCCTTCACCCAAGTAAGCTCAAACTGTTTGTTATTATAAATGTGACAAGCTGAAAAATAGGTACTTAGGTTTAATATTATGGCTGTTCCCTTATTTTCCAGAAATCTAAGTCCGGCAGCATCCAATTTATCTCCGGATGACAATCGCGGGGGCAAGCCAAAAAGCAGGTGAGAATTGTAATTTTCAAACTAAACTGTGCAAACTAAGAACTATTTTTAAAAGTTTTACACTGTTTAATTCTCTTGCATGTTACACGTTTGGTTTTCATTTCTCTGGTTCTTTGATTGTTGGTTTTGTTAATGATTTTATGTTAATGTATGATTTACTGTACTATTTACAACTCCTATTTATTGGCACTAAGCTGCTTTACTTGTAAGAATGATAAGCAAATTTTTCAGGTAAATTTCCTGTTTCATCTTTTTTTTGTTCTAAATTCTACATTTCTCTCATACTTTACAAGCAAACCTATCAGTCAAATTCAAAGGAGGACTCAACTGACTCGGTAATATTTCAAGTCTTTCCTTACTTAATATTTTTCAATTTCACGGTGAAAGCAATCCTTGGAGTTATTCTAATAGTATATGGTTATATATGGGTGACTGGTTGGGTTGGTACCTTTTTTACCTACGGATTCACATTTCATTTAATGGTATTCCATAAGATTTGATAAAAATACAAATATGATTGGGGGCTTATCGCTTCGAATTTCCCTGTGAATTTGTCCATGCGTGTTTTATTCGTTGCCATTATTGTGGATTGAAAAATGGCAGGAAATGCCTGTTTGGGATTTCGGGGTAATAAATTGGGAATTGGCATGTTTGAAACATAAGATAGTAACATTCAATTTGTTGAGAGCTCCGTGTTTTATCAATTTTTAAAATAGGTGTTTCGTGTAGTTTGACTGTTTGACGATATGCCCATTGTTAGATATATTTACCCTGGCTATAGATTTTCCTAGTTTTTTGAACGAATGTGTGGGTGTGATTTTGAATGTTTTCTCAACTAATATATTATGAAAGAGTGTGTTGATCTTTAATTGAATGCATTATCAGTCTTTTAATTACAATGTGTGTACGATATGCATAGGTTTAGTATGTCGTATATTCAATAATGAGTTTAATTGTCTTCCGTTCACCCTCACTTTCCCAACAATATACACTAAATAGAGAACATATATTGTTATGAATATTAATTTTTCTAGTAAATTACTTAAATGAATATACGTCTTATGTGTCCTCTTTGTTTTTGGATCATTAGGCTGCGTAAAAATGAAATGTGCTTGGATGGGTAATTAAACAAAATTTAATCTTCTTTAATGAATATTTAAAAAATTAGCGAGTTTTTATATGCATAAATTTTTAACTGTCTTGTGCCTTTGTGGTATTTACTTTTGTGTCTTTCAATATTTGTCTTTTATAATGACTCTTATTGTGGCTATCTCTTTAATGCAATGTTGACTATGAGTTGGGCATAGTATATAAATATCAACTTATGGAAAGAACTTTTTTTACTAAAAATTTTCGTTTAAATGTGCTGTGATTGGTGTTGGAATGTTTATAATATATGTTGTGTTATGTACACTGCTTTCGAAAGCAAATTAATTATTGCGTACAAATACTAGAAAGCGATAGATTCAGTTTGCTCACACGGTATGAAATGAAAAAGTATAATGTGGGTTTTCAATCATCGAACACTAAATTGACTCTGTAACATATTTATAATGAATTACACGAACATAAATGTGTTTAGTGTAAATAGCTATCTTACAACTTTCTCCCATCCAAGCTTTTGCAATGTCATCTTTAATCTTTGTCTTGCAAGCTATAATGCAAACACATTACTTAAAATACTTTGCTGAAAGTTCCATGAGTAAATGACTTTTGACTCAAGCTTTATTAAACCTTAACTAAAATAAGCATTAATATGACTACTTTTATAATTTTGCTTGTAGATTGCCAGTAAATGCCTCCAAAATCCCTCCTCCTCCTGTAGCACTTACATCCTTTTCCTCCACTAATTTTCGTAGTGCAAGCGTTGCCAATATTAATGAAAGTCGTAAGCTACCCGACACTCCAGTTCATAGCCATTCTATTGATGGATTGGATGCTGATGGCTTTGTAAAACCCCAACCAAAAAGTTTTATGAACTATTTCAAAACGTCGGGTTCGAAAAAGGAATCTGGAAAGAATAATGGAGTACTTCCTGCAGAAAAACCAAATAAATCTCCTTTGAAATGGCTAAGTTCTTTTAGCCCCAAAAAAACTACACCTATTCCTATGTCATTCAAGTCTATAGAAAGCTTGACTGACAATACAACAACACTTGGTGGTTCAGATCCATGTCTGAGTCCACATGATCCAAAGTCTAGACGCTGGACGTTTGGAACTTCTCCTCGGCCAGACCAAGTTTCATTAGATGATTTATCAAATGTCAAATGTGAAGATATAATCAAAGGAGGCTGTTTAAAGGCTCGCAAAGCTGTATCTTGTAATGATGACCTTTCAGAAGCCGTTGAGGATAATCATTTAACCAACGGAGATCCCACCATCGTCAAGACAGAGGCGGAAGACGACTTTGAATGGAAAGATGGGAAAATTCTGGAGAATATGGTGGCACCCCCGTCCCCTGTAGCCGTAGCTTTGTCTAAACCACAAGGCAGACGACATTCCGTAACAGGAACCACTGATCACAAGTTAAACTTGAAAAAGCTTGGAAGCTCGGCCTTATTTTCTGCCAGAGGTGTTGTGGGCCTTACTTCCAAAAGCCGGCGAAGTTCTAGCTCTATGTCTCACGGCCTTTCAATCGAAGAGAATAAAGTTTGGACCACACCCCCTCAAAACAGTCAAGCCAGTTCCAATACCAAAGTTCAACCATTGCCTAACCGTATTCCCTCTAGTCGGCTGAGTCTACCTGCGAATACTCAGAGAACTCGTGGAAGCACTTCTCCTCGCTCAAAACCGCTGTTGAGTCAAACGCCTAAAAAACCACCACGACTTAGCTTGACAGGTTTATAAACAATGTGTTTAAACGCGTATTGAAGCAATTTTATAAATACATCAAATTTTGTAAATACTTTTATCTTCCAATTCAAAACTCTTTTATTAGCTTCAAGAGATAAGAGGGATCTACGACGTCAATCTGACATACCCGCTTCCTCCAAACCCAGTAGATCTCCTGTAGCTGCTCACCGTTCAGTTGCTACCTTGCGCAAATCCTTTACCCCACGCACTGCCTCCGCACCATTTAACAGCAGTCCTGCCAGTTATTTAGCTAGTATTGCTTCTAGTTCTGGCACCAGTACTAAACCTAACACTACTGGAAGCCGGTTGTCTTCCCGTAGATCATTGAAACCGGACGAGATTGCCTCGTATCATACTAGGTCTTGTTTAAGTAGTAATATTGCTATTCAAAACGCTGCAGTAGTAACTAATTGTACTAGTAAACTTACTCACTTTTAAATTGTAGATTGCTTTTGAAGTAGCAATATTTTTGCTTTAAATATTTATAGTATAATAATCTTTTGTAATCTATTAAGTCATACCATGGATTGGGATTTTAATTAGAGTAATAATATATATTCATTATGAAACGTTTGTAGGTTGCCTGTGGCAGGGAGTCGAGGAGATCCAAAAGATTCCAAATCGTTGCAATCCACCCCTTCCGGGTCAAGGAGTAATCTGTCTACGTCTGGATCTACTAAATTTGACCTTGGGTCTAAACGAGCATCGTTTGTTGAGGTTTTTATGAAATTAATTTTTAAAAACAATTGTAAACTGTACTTTATTTGTGACTAATTTTGGTGTTTAATTTAATTCTAGACCGGGTTTGCTTCTGATCGCGAAATTATTCCAACTTATACTCCTGGAACACCAGCAAGTGTTATTTCTACTCCTATATCTACACCAGTTGTGGGACTTTCCGGGGAAGAGCGTTTCAGTGCTGTACAAGCATTGGAAGCACTTCGTAACGAAAATAAAGATCTCAGTGAAAAACTTGAAACTTTGAAAGGTGGATATATATTTCTTACATAATGGTTTCAGTGATCCTACTTGAGACCGTATCAACCATCTATTTTAATATTATTTTTCCTACTCTTAGCTAAGCGATCGGTTGATCTTGAGAAATTAAGGGAACTGGATCGCTTGCGTTTGGAAGTTGAAACGTTAAGCGAATTCAGAGCTAAAGTTTTGGAATCTCAGGCAGCATTGCAAAGAGATCTCAAGAAGGTACCTACTTTCAAGAATTATGATCCATGAAACAATGTCTTGTATTTTTTACCGTTTACATTTAAATTGTGTATGATATCTTGTTTTGCACATTTTAGGCGAAAAATGAAGCACGAGAAGCCATTGAAGCCAAAGAGCGTCATGCTGAGGAAATGGCCGAGCTGTCGGAAGCTGTGGAGATGGCCACATTAGATAAAGAGATGGCCGAAGAAAAGGTTACTATTTTAAAACGAAGAGTCATACTGTACTGTACACATCATTATTATATAATTATATTTTTTTTCTTATTTGTACAGGCGGAAACTTTGCAACTGGAATTAGAACAAGCAAATGAAAGGGCAGAGCAGTTTGAAACTGAATTGAAGACACTTAAGGAGGAAATGAGTGGAAAAGTCAGTTTAGATTCTGGCGAAGTTACGGCAATTCATGTGAAGCAGTTCCAAGCTGAAAATGCGAGACTTCGAGAGGCTTTATTGAAGTATGATTTTCTTGAAAAAATATTTAATCCAGATTGATTCGTTTTATTTTGTGTAACTTTTGTTAATCGAATGCTTGCATGTCAATTTGATAGGTTGAGGGACTCATCTGCTCACGAAAAGCATCTCCATCAAAAGACCCTCAAGGAAACAGAAACACTACGTACTGAAGTTAAAGAACTAACACGTACAAAGGAACGACTTGAAGCACGATTGGAAGAGTTGGAAGCTCAAGTCACAGATTTACAGGAAAGAAATGATGCCGCTCTTGGTGCTGAAGAAATGGTAGAAAATCTCACCGTTAAAAACTTAAATTTGGAAGAGAAGGTTGCGCAACTAACGGAAGCTGTGGCTGATCTGGAAGCTCTTCAGGACGTTAATGATCAGTTGCAGGAATCTGCTAAGGATTTGGAAATAGAATTGCGGGATGACCTGCAACAAGCCATCATTGCAAATCAAAATGTAAGCAAGTTTTCTTTTTCATTTGTGCATGGTTCTTTTAGACATTAAAATATTCGTAAAATAAATGTTACTTTATTCCAGATAATTCGAGACCGAGATGCGTTATTAGAAACTATTGCAGACTATAACGCAACAATTGTCAAGTTTCGTGATTTGGTCCAAAAGCTTACCGATGAAAATGAACTATTGCGAAAGAACTTGGAAGAAGAGTCATCCAAAAGTATTCCTGGTCTTGCCGAAGCTATGGATTTCAAAGTATGAATAAAATCTTGTGTTGTCATTTAATGAGTTTGACAGCTTCAAATTAACAAAACTGTAATTTTTATCCTAGAAAATGTTTGCTGAAACAAAGGCTCAGACCACAGCCATTGATCTTGAGCTGCGACGCCTAGAAGCCAAAGAAGCTGCTACACATGTGCAGTATCTCAGCGCATTTATGCCAGAAGGGTTTATGAAACGTGGAGGTGACAACGATGCAATTCTGGTGCTATTGCTCATTCCGAGATTAATGTGTAAAGCAGAGTTGCTTCTTGGCCAAGTCCGTGAGAAATTAATGCCCGTGAACGTAACTGTGGAAGGTGTTACCTCCACAGAAAGTTCGGCAATTTCGCCAGAGGTTGAACGATTTGCCTTTTCATCTCAGTTGTGCTTCCTCTTGTATACTCTTTTAAGTGAGTTACACCGATGGATGAGTGCACTGAATGTGTGTAGTGCAGATACATTTTTGAAAATCGGGATACTAATTTCTGAGCTTTCCATCCAAGAACGTGCAGTAGATTTTTATTTAGAATTGCTGAGGAAGAGTCAGGTAAAATACCTTCATTACAATCATGTAAATTTGAAAGCTGTAAGTTTTGTACCTAATCATTACTATTGAAATCCAAATTATCAATTGTAGTTGGACGAAAATATTCCCACTGACGGTCTTGAGAAGTGCATTATATCTTTTCAAAATTTCTACACGGTAAATTTGAGTGAAGAGCCAATGGATCCAGGAACAATGGTTTCTGATTTATGTCTCGCATCAGCAGCTGCAAGCGACTGTATAGTAATTGATGTGTCCAGGCTATTGGCAATGTTAAAGGTAAGTTGTGAAGGTTTTATATTATCATTTTATCCAGGGTTTTATGCAACTTTATCTTTTACATCTAATAGAGAACGGAAAAGGATTCTAATGTAACCGCATTGTTACAAGATATCAAAACTATTGGAGAGTCTTTAAGACAGTTAGCTAAAAGAACAAGGCGCTACTTGCCTGATCCTCCAAAACAACCCCCCGTTTCCAGTAAACTCCAGTCACAGTTACTCAATGACTCCGTCACGTTAACCAAAGTAGTGAAAATTCTGCAAGAAACTTGCAAACAAGCTGTTCGTCATGCAGGCATGCTAACAGGTGAGAATAAAGGTATTGAAAAAATTGAAATTAATGTTATGATATATCTAAGATAATCCAAATTGCTAGCATAAAGTACTAACGATTTCTTAATGTCATTGAACAGGAAATGAGGGAATTCCTAGCAGTAAACTGGAAGAATTTTTGCAAGCTGCAATGGATAAATGTGATAGTCATGTGGAAGGAGCAGGTGGTATCAAAGAGGTGATTAAAGAATGGCTCACGACTTCTTTAATGACCATGACCGATTTGGCGCAAGTAGTTAATGAGGCTCCTGTAGCTCCAAAGGAGAAGGTAAGATTTGTGGGCTTTGTCTTTTGTGTAGATTTGCGTTGTCGTTTGGCTAACAAAGTAATATGAAAATTATTTGGATTTTACAGCCCCCAACACCCTTGTCTATACGCGCACAAACGGTGAAAGCGGAACTGGACCAAACCCGTAATTTAAGAATACAGTTGGAAGACAAGGAAGCTTCTATCAAGGAACTCAGGAAAGTATTACGAGCAAAGCAAGATGAATTGAGCGAGGCTTCTATTCGAAAGGAACTGGCAGAGAAAAAACTTTCTAATGCTACTAAAGACAATGAAATGGCAGTGGAAAAATTAACGGTAAGAGATACACATTTATATCAGACATGATAAAACGAGATATGTTAGTAGTTGGTTTAATGACGATTTTGATTGTTCTTGAATTGTTAACGAATTTTAGCGGAAACTTGAAGATGTGCAAAGCATGCTTCAAAGGAAAGAGCGTGAATTCCAAGCCACTCTTGAACATTTCCAATCAGATATTGAAAGTTTGGAATCAGAGAGAGGTGAACTGAAAGAAAAGCTAATGTCAGTTTCGAAAATTCGACTTTTAGAAGGGCTTTCTCGTAGTCCAGGTACAACTTATTAAATACATTGATATTATCATAACAGTATAAATACGTTATGCAATATTTTATGATTGATAAATTGGTATTTAGCATCAACTCCGTTACAATCTCCTATCCACGGTGTTCAAACTAGTGCGCAACAAATGGGTAGTGTTACTGGTATTGGAACTGGCGGCCCAGCTTCAGATGGATTAATCGAGTACACGCGTCATCTTCAGAGAGAACTCTGGAGAATGCGATCCCAAAAAGTGGTTGATAATCTTAAAAATTTACCCCCGTTGGATCTTCCAAAGAAGTCCGATCACGAACAAGTCAAGCAACTCGGAGAAGAGCTTTCAGAATTTAGAAGAGTAAGTTCATTCCCATTTTAATTAAAAAGTGTTTCAATAAAATGTATCGTCTACCCATACCTTTTTATATTCTCAATCTAACTTATTATTTGTGTTTTCTAAAAGGAATGGACAAGAAATATTTGCGAATCGTTGAAAATTAAATTCAATCCAGCATTGAATGAAGCCCGCAAGGAATTTCTTCTTAATGAAAAACAACGACAAAAGTTGGAATTGGCCAAAAAAATGGCAGAATTGAAGCATAAAATAGGCTTGGTACAAGCTGCGAGGAAAGCTAACGGGGTTATAAAGGCAGATTTTGCAACTTTTGGGTCAACTAGGCAGTCAAAGGTATATCAATACTTTACAGTTGTAATTCATTTATAACCTACTACGACATCCCTACAATGACTTTGTTTTCTCTTCATAGGATGCATTGAACGAACTGCAAAAGGTAGGAACATTAAAGTTTCCCGGATGGGAGAATAGTAAGGAACCGCCACAGAAAATAGTGCTATCAGCAGACCAGCTACAAAGAATCCATCAGTTACTAAGCCCATTAAATACTTCCATCTAACCAAGTTGATTACGCAGCTATTAAGAATTTAACTATTCGTGTTTGAAAATATTCACAATCGTGTATTTATGAATCTATTTCTTAAATGTAATGATAATTATGTCTAAATGGTGTATGGTAAGAACGTGTAGTTAATAATTTATTCTTCTTATTATATATAAAATCATGAACTATGACTTGACTGACAAAATAAAAATAATTCAAGATCTTAAGAAAAAACCGACTTAAATTGATTTATATACACCACGATTACGATTAAATCACGTTAGCAGTATCGGTGTATCATTTATAACAATCTACTCTACAGAAGTCTTATCCGAATATAACAAAAATTGATTTAGTTCGTTCTTGGAAACTTGTTACCACCACCTCGCTGATGCGGGCCACCTCTTCCTCTGCCGCCGCCACCACCACCAGGGTTGGATCCTAATCCGGGTCGTCCAGTTAAACCTCCACCTATGCATTATAATATATTTCAACAGACAATTAAATACACATATATTATTACCTATTTTACACTAATTTCATCATAATCACATGACTTTAACATACCTCGTCCACCTCCTCTACCTCCACGACCACCACCTCGTCCTCCTCGGAAATCCCTACGACCACGATTACCACCTCCAGAGTTCTCCTCCTCTTTCACCATGTCAATTACTTCATCAGGGATTCTGAGATACTTGATATTAGTTCCACGAATGTAGCACTCGGGCATTCTCCAAAACTTGTCACCATCCTAAATCAAAGTTTACCACAAATTAACCATCATTTCCCCGCAAAATCTTGCAAAATTTCAGTTCACCAGTATTCCTAGCTTACCCTTGAGGTGCAAATTACGTCCCTGAGACAGATATTCATCCAGCCATCGCAAGCCTGAAGATGTCCGTTGTACGTTTCTCCATTCTTCAGTTCCACAAGCTGTGCACACAAACAACAGTAATTAGTCTCATCGTCATTAAATTTCACATTAAAATTTCTCAACGGTCACAACCGTCCTTTGTACTTACCATGGGCATGTACTGAGCAGCCCGGAGGAGTGACAAGGGCAACATTTTCCCAAATTTAACAACTTTACCCCTTTCTTATCTTCCACTTGACTAACACGTGGTTTTAATACTAATTAAATGCGCTACTGCACCACAACTACTAACTACCAATCTAACTACTTAATTGTTAAACGCGACAGTTAAAAAACCTTGTCCGTCGCTCAAAAACCTTTAGTGTCAAGTCCTTTGTTCCATTTACACCGGTTCCTGCAAACATCACATTTTATTTTTTGCAGAAAGCATCTGTTTTTGACAAGACAAGTATTCATTCATGCATTCATGTGCCTTTTTAGCTTACAAAAGTAAACAAACAAATCCCGTTCAACTGATCGTCCTTCTGCCGCGTTCCAAAGCAGGGAAATGCAAGATGCCCCGTACATTCACGCCACACAACCCACACAAAAGCGGCACGAGAGCCCTGACCAGCTACAATGACGGCAGCAGAGAGAAACGTCCATTTTTCATTGTTAGCCGCATCGCATCATCATTCTCATCATCTCGACGTCGGCAGATTTGACGTTTCTTTTGCCCTTGGAATGCACCCCTCTTCAACAAACGTTCGTTTGCAACCCTGCAACCCCCACAGAATCTCTACCTAAAGGAATTCAGCCAGGCAGCAGCAGCAAAATTACCTAGCCAAATCCCGTGCTTTCTGCATGCAAAAGTTCAGTAGCCTTTTGAAACGTTTCAGTAAAAGGAGCAGGTAATGCGTAGCAGTAGGGGGGCAGGATGACACGCCACTTTTGAGACGAAATCCGGCATGGACGTAGGCTGCCCCATAAGCTTGCATAGTTTCTAACAGGCTGGTTGGCTTGCTGAGTGCGGGGAAAAATGTTGAGGGGCTAGTTGGCGCTGTGTTGGTAAAGCGAGGTGGGTGGCATGAGGTGCGGTTACAGCAGCAAAACGTCTAGCAGCACTCAAGAAAGCGAGTGGATGTGCCTGCTACCAACCAACTGCTCAGTCCTTTCCACTCAGACTCGGCGTAGAGTTAACTTGTTGTGTCGACTGGGTATTTTTTGTGAAATTTAAAAATCAGCCAAAATGGTAAGTTATCTTTAACTGTTGTAGTTTAACTGACTAAGTTTAATACGGGCTACAGATTGGTGATGGGTGATTAGTGATTTTTTGGGAGGTTAAGGGCGAAAAGTGGTGGTTTTGAAGGGGAAAATTTTGAGGGGGTTTGTGTGATGTCAGCATAGCCATACGGACGTATGGTTGGGGAAAAACGGCATGCTTTTTTAGGCTTTGTAGCATACGCCATTTGTGGGAAATTGGTGTGGAACCGTTTTTGGGAAGAGTTATGAGTCATAGAAGTTTTGGGAGAAGATTTTAAAACGTTGATCACTTGACCTAGATTAACTTCCTGTTTGAAAGAATGGGGTTTAGTATGACAGTAGATTGTAGAGGGCTGAAACAATGTAAGGGTTGATGGGGGAGGGAGTTTGATTGGGGGGCATTGATTGTAACATCTGAATTTTTACGGTTTTAATGAGCTATGATTTTGTGTTTGATTTTTTGTAGGTGAACTTTACTGTGGACGAAATCCGTGGCATGATGGACAAGAAGCGGAACATCCGCAACATGTCCGTCATTGCTCACGTGGACCACGGGAAATCAACTTTGACCGACTCATTGGTGTCAAAAGCCGGTATTATTGCGGGTGCTAAGGCTGGTGAGACCCGGTTTACGGATACACGTCAGGATGAACAAGATCGTTGTATTACCATCAAGTCGACGTAAGTGGAATTTAAATTATTTTGAGGAACCTTTCTTTGGGTGCAATTCTAGCGTTAATTAAGTACCTACATAATTTAACAAATGTTCACTATTCCAGGGCCATTTCTATGTACTTCGAGCTTGAAGACAGGGATTTGGTTTTCATCACACAGCCCGATCAGCGTGATCCTGAAACCAAGGGCTTCTTGATCAATCTTATCGATTCTCCGGGGCACGTCGATTTCTCCAGTGAGGTAACTGCTGCTCTTCGTGTCACTGACGGAGCTCTTGTTGTCGTCGACTGTGTGTCAGGTACGGTAACAGAATTTAATTGATAAAGAGTTTGAAAGTAGTCAAGGTGTGACGTTTATGGTTATCTTTTTTATTATAATTTGAAGGTGTGTGCGTGCAAACGGAAACTGTGCTTCGTCAAGCCATCGCCGAGAGAATTAAGCCTGTTCTCTTCATGAACAAGATGGACCGTGCTCTGCTGGAACTTCAACTGGAACAGGAAGATCTTTTCCAAACTTTCCAGCGTATTGTTGAAAACGTGAACGTCATCATTGCAACATACAACGATGACAGTGGTCCAATGGGTGAAGTTCGTGTTGACCCCTCCAAGGGTAGCGTTGGATTTGGTTCCGGTCTCCACGGATGGGCCTTCACCTTGAAGCAGTTTGCTGAAATGTACGCTGACAAGTTCAAGATTGACGTGAACAAACTTATGAGCCGCTTGTGGGGAGACAGTTTCTTTAACCCAACAACCAAGAAATGGGCCAAGCAAAAGGAGTCGGATAACAAGCGCTCATTCAACATGTACGTTTTGGATCCTATCTACAAAGTATTCGATGCCATTATGAACTACAAGAAGGAAACTATCAACACCCTGTTGGAGAAACTCAAAATTGAATTGCGACCTGAAGATAGGGAAAAGGACGGAAAGCAACTGTTGAAAGTTGTGATGAGAAATTGGTTGCCAGCTGGAGAGACCTTACTTCAGATGATTGCCATTCATCTTCCATCCCCTGTGACAGCTCAGAAGTACCGTATGGAGATGTTGTACGAAGGACCCCATGATGATGAAGCAGCTATTGGTATCAAGGTAAGAATGCGTTTGTTTCCCTTTTTTATTATTATATTCTCGCTTTTTAAGACTTGAAGTCTACAGCTTGTATTCCAAACCATGATGAAAATGATCTGATTGTCCGACAAACCTTGGGATTCGGAACTCAATTTGTACCACTTCTGTGGAATTTATTGTGAGTTCCCACTATTGGAGTCCGAAAGGGCTGAACCCACCGATAGTGAGTAGTTCAGAGGCAATGTTGAAATTTTCAGATTTGTCTGAAATAGATCAAACCCTTAAATTGTACGCATTGCAATGACATGTGGCCTTGCTTCATTAATTAGGTATCAAAATTTAACATGTCATGTTGTTTTTTCAGACCTGTAACGCCGATGCTCCTTTGATGATGTACGTTTCCAAAATGGTACCCACTTCTGATAAGGGTCGTTTCTACGCCTTCGGACGTGTCTTCTCTGGCAAGGTTGCCACTGGAATGAAGGCTCGAATTATGGGACCTAACTACACTCCCGGAAAGAAGGAAGATCTCGCTGAAAAGGCTATCCAGCGAACAATCTTGATGATGGGCAGATACGTTGAAGCCATTGAGGATGTTCCTTGCGGAAACATTTGTGGGCTTGTTGGAGTTGATCAGTTCCTTGTGAAAACTGGTACCATTACCACCTTTAAAGATGCCCACAACTTGAAGGTGATGAAGTTCAGCGTGTCACCTGTTGTGCGAGTTGCTGTCGAGCCCAAGAATCCTGCTGACTTGCCAAAACTTGTGGAAGGATTGAAACGTTTGGCCAAGTCAGATCCTATGGTACAATGTCTCATTGAAGAGTCTGGAGAGCACATTGTCGCTGGTGCAGGAGAATTGCACTTGGAAATCTGTCTGAAGGATTTGGAGGAAGATCACGCCTGCATCCCCATCAAGAAATCCGATCCTGTGGTATCCTACAGAGAAACTGTGTCAGAGGAGTCTGATCAAATGTGCTTGTCCAAATCACCCAACAAGCACAACCGTCTCTTTATGAAGGCTTGCCCAATGCCTGATGGCCTCCCTGAGGACATTGACAAGGTATAGTAAAATTCTGTTTTACGATTATAAATGCGCAGCTAAAAATTAACATGATGATTGTTCCTCACAGACCTGTTCTGACTCATTATGACGACGATTAGAACGGCCATCTGACTTTATACTATAGCTGTTAAATTAAAACTCTTTTAAAATCAATCTAATTCAGTTCATTTTGTAAAATTTACAGGGTGAAGTCAACCCAAGGGACGACTTTAAGATCCGCGCTCGTTACTTGTGCGACAAGTATGAATACGATATTACCGAAGCCAGGAAAATCTGGTGTTTCGGCCCTGACGGCACTGGACCCAATCTTTTGATCGATTGTACCAAGGGAGTACAATACTTGAACGAAATCAAGGATTCCGTAGTTGCTGGATTCCAGTGGGCAACCAAGGAGGTGAGGCTTTATTTTGATAATTTAAATTCTTCCTTTCGCTACTCCCATTTCGTAATCGGCATATGCTATGGTGCGAAATGCAAGGCGTTAGGTAAAATAACTTTGTACTTCATTATGCGCTGAAACGACAATATTTAGAGGTCGTTTTAGTTCTATATGTAGTATACAAAAATGTTTATGAAACCACAAAATTGAAATAATAGTGTGTAGTCCTAAAACAGCGTTTTGTATTCAGTTCAGTTGATAATTAATCACTTAATTTTTTAAATTATAGGGTGTGCTTTGCGAAGAAAACTTGCGAGGAGTTCGCTTCAACATCTACGACGTGACTCTTCACGCTGATGCAATTCATCGTGGTGGTGGTCAGATTATTCCAACTGCTCGTAGGTGTCTGTACGCTTGCGCTTTGACAGCCAGTCCAAGAATTTGCGAACCTGTCTACCTCTGCGAAATCCAGTGTCCTGAGAACGCTGTTGGTGGAATCTACGGTGTACTCAATAGGCGTCGTGGTGTCGTGTTTGAAGAACAACAGGTATAATCAAGTTTGATTTAGAGAAAGTCAGTATAATATACGATATAATTTCATGTGAAATATGAATTTACTGAATATCTTTCTGTGATTTTAGGTTGCTGGAACACCCATGTTCGTGGTAAGAGCGTACTTGCCAGTAAACGAGTCATTCGGCTTCACCGCCGACTTGAGAAGTAATACTGGAGGTCAGGCATTCCCACAGTGTGTATTCGATCACTGGCAAATCTTCCCTGGTGATCCATTGGAACAAGGCTCCCGTACCTACCAAATCATTCAGGTATGCATTAATTCGTTAGCCAAGCAATGTTTGCCAATTAAATCTACAATATCACCTTTTTATTCGTTACTTTTTATAGGATATCCGTAAGCGTAAGGGTATGAAGGAAGGACTTCCAGATCTTTCACAGTATCTGGATAAACTGTAAATGTCTCGAGATTCTGACATTAGGAGTACTGGAATGATGCAGCAAGGGAGGCTGACTTCGATTGTGTTTGTTTGTCTCGGCACAGTTTAATATTCTTTAATAAAATCGTTTCAAATCAATACTATTTTGTCTCCGACTATTATAATTGCATATATTATATTTGGTCACTTGCAAATTCATACGTGCTGCATTATAATATACTTTTGTCCCTTTACGTTAATGATTCTTTATATTGTTTTATATGTGGGTTTTAATGTAATATGCCTCACTAATTGTTTTAAAATGTTATTATGCCACATGAATACAAGTGAAGAGTGAGGAACACAAACCATTGGGAAATCTATGGGTTTGTAAATGAGGAAAAAAAATTCTATTAAAGTTGTTTTCAACAACACATGTCTGGACATTTGGCGGTTTAATTCTTTGCCCATTCATATTACTTTGTTGTACAAAACAGGCATTTTAACTTAGAATGATAATATGGAGGTTACTTACATCGTGGGAGGAAGTTCATCAACTATCAATAATATTAACTCTGAAGCGTCATGTTTGGGGCAATGCAAGACTCGTATTTTGCAAAGCTTTGGTTTGGCTTCTTGAGATTTACACAAAATTTCACGAATGAATGAAATTGCTGAGGGAAGGTTTTTAAATGCCATATCTTGAATGAGGTTTTAAGCAAACTTGCATTTTTAATTATCAAGCAGGAAATGAAAGTTCATTAAGTAAAACCAAAATACAGAATGCTGTGTTAAAACTAATCCACACTTAAAAGTTTATCTTTCATTAATACGTCACATTTAACTTCTATTCATACTAGGTTCGCTTTCAAGTAGTAATTAAATTATGCAATGTAAGTTACATAACACTAGTCATAGTCATGCACATGTACTCAAACATGCAGCAGAATCATGATGATTTCTATTTCTAATAGCAGTTTAATACAGGGAGATTTTACGATCTCATGGTCATTCGCGAATCTTTCCGAACTTGTGTAGGCTAAAATGTTCTCATCTCAATTATTCTTCCAAGCTTTCGGTTCCATTCAACCAAAGAACATTGAATATATAGAGAAATCGTTCTTGTCGGTTTTTAGCGGTTACCTGCTTTGCAAGCTTAAGTATTATAACACAAGCGTTGAAAACGAGATTCAATTCGACCATTACCACCATTACCGAAAAGTGTATATGATACATCTTGAATTGTAATTGGATGCTAATAATCTCTAGGTTATTGTTTCAAGCAAAGCAATTCACGATATTTTGCCAAACCAGGGTTGTCGAAGTTCCAACAAAGAGTAGATTATTCGGTAGGTAAACTCAAACTTGAGTTTTACTTTTACACGGTTTCATTTTCATTGGATATTAGCAATTGACATTGTCATTGCCGAAAAAATAGTACATAGTACATAATGAATTAGGTATCCCATCAATGCATTCTTCTTCATTAAGCGTATTTTATGATGCTCATATTTCATAAGATTTACAAATTATGTTAGTGGGCGACAAATGCATGAAGTTGGTAACTTGAGATTTTTATGCCCGACCAATTTACTGTGTTATTTGCATGCATGAAAGTGGACATCGTACCTTAAGTACTAGGTCTAGGTAATTTATATTACATCTCATGCTAAATGCGGAAAAATGCAACCAAGAAAAAAGCAACTTAAAAATCCGTCGTGACCTTTGACCTTAGAGGTCGAATTTCAAAAATCGCTCTCGTCATTTTTGTCTCCTAATGACCAGGAATGTTTCTGTGAAAACAGAATTTCAAAAATAATTTTTGGGATTGAGTTAGCGTGCTCACAAGATTTAAAATTCGAATAACGGTCAGACGATTTCGAATTTTTGAAAACTGACGATGTATTCGTTAATTTGGTCAAAAACTGACCTATAATCATGTGTCACATGCCATAAGTCACTCAAGCAACTTAAAAATCCGTCGTGACCTTTGACCTTAGAGGTCGAATTTCAAAAATCGCTCTCGTCATTTTTGTCTCCTAATGACCAGGAATGTTTCTGTGAAAACAGAATTTCAAAAATAATTTTTGGGATTGAGTTAGCGTGCTCACAAGATTTAAAATTCGAATAACGGTCAGACGATTTCGAATTTTTGAAAACTGACGATGTATTCGTTAATTTGGTCAAAAACTGACCTATAATCAATAAAACGATGAAATCCATCGGTAAAGTCTCAGATCTTAGCAAAAAAAAGTCTCCCATGTTTTACGAGCATAATATTCCGATTCACAGAAATTCAGAATATTAGATTCAGACATGTACAAGCCACATGATCACCTTTTATAATCTTTGAATTTAGCTTTGATGTGTATTGTGTATGGATATATGGAATGTGGAACACGGACTTTCAATGTTGGGACCAGTTGGGAGTTAGGGTCTCCGTTCCATGTAATAACATCCCATGCATTTTGAATACTACATAATATTCTATGCTTTACGTACTCTACTGGAAAAATTTGTTCGCTTCAGGTATAACAGCATAATATTGCTATAATCAAGATGAACGAGTCTTTTTAGAGGCTGACGATGAGAAAGAAAGAAAAAATATCCTTGTAACAATCCTTGGTTATTCCATGTCCATGTAGTAATATTCATTCCATAATCCATCCTTTGCATTGTTTTTTGTATCTGCGGCTGTTGCAAAGTCATCAACTTGGGCAAAGCACGTACCGTCAACCGTACTTTTTTCCAACAGAAAATTACACACTTTTTTTTTGCACAAATCATCCTCATTATTAGTCATGTCCATATTTTCCTCATCCTCTTAAGCAATAACGCATGAAAAAAAACTCTCATCTAGAACTTGATATAGTCAGAGCCAGTTGGTCTACTGCAAGAGAGTTAAATGCAAGCAGAGTAACATTCATATTTAAAGGTCATTTTTCCACAGTGTGCCGAATTAGGTTGTGACTTGTGTCAACCACTAAATAACCTACAAACGGTAAGAAATACAGATTTTGTCGGATGCTGTGATGTGGATGATTTTAACGCCAAATTTGTTTTAATAGTAGTTTTCATTCAAGCTTCTTTTACATTTTGATAAAGTCAAAAATTAAGAATTTTTTGAACCTTTGAAGGTCACTGTAAATAAATAAGACGTGGCACGGTGACAAAGTACCTTTTTTGTTTTCAGGGGACAGTTGGAGTGGAGTATTCCAATAGTAAGCAGAAAAGCAACAAAGATGGCCGCCCAAGTGAATGCCTATTTGGAAAAGCTGGACAAAAAGCTACATGAAAAGAACAAATTTTCGGATTTGCTAGAAGTTGCGGAACAAAAGACCGGACTGAAACGCCTTTACATCGTTGCAGGTCAGTCATCAGTTTTTTACTCGAAGTGATGTAATGAATTAGCGGTATAACGCAACGAGTCTATTTTTTAGACTGTCCAAAGAATTCCCCGACCTCGACATTTTGTAGTAAAGTAAAACAATTATTTCTACATCATGTGAGGAGTTTGTTTATGATGTATATATATGAGTTTAATTGAATATATTTTATAATGATAGTGGTGTCATTAATGTCTTTGGGATGCATTTCATTTCCGGTGTTCTATTTCTATTTGTAAAAATGGAACGGATTGATAACGATAACTTGCTGATGTGATAATATAATGCACCGCATTACCGCATATAGCTAAATTATACTCAGCATGAGTAACTCGTGTTATGTTACTCATGTTATCCTTTACTGACAGACTTACTACCTATTCGAAATTCGAACAAAGCAAGGATGGCAATAAGTGTAACATTCAATGCTTCAGTATTGTTGTACGAATACGGAAACCATCAAGAATATGAGTATATTGAGTTACAAGGAATTGCAACGATAGGGAAAATGAGGTACATTTGCAACTTGAATGTTTAATTGTTTGAGACCTAACTTTTTAGAAGTGCAGGTAGCGACTTGATATTGATTTTTCGCTTATTTTACATCGTTCATTTTCACGATTTTTTGTGCAATAATGCTTCATACCATCGTATCGTACAAATGTTCGTACAATCGTACTTTGTGCATGCATAGTACATAATCGAAAAATAACAATTTTCATTCAAATGAAATATTTCTACTGATAGAATCAATCAGACACAAAACTATCGTGAAAAATAATTATGCAAGAACTATTGTTGCGTATATTGTTGCTTTGCTATTTTCATGCCTAATAAGCTTACTTTGATATCTAGTTGGTAATATCAATCAAATTATCGTATACTCTGTTCTGTTCATTTCATTCGTACTGCACACTGTGTACACGAATCATTCACAGCGATTTAGCTATATTCGCTTTCATTCATCATTGTGCCTGTCTGTACCTCAGGTAAAGTTTAGCAGCAGGTAAACTTGCAACTTGCACTTATTCTTGCAGGTAGAGAGTGATACAGATTAGACGAATTTATCCTTCAAAAGTGAACTCTTGTCAACATATGTTAAGCCTGTGCAACGTAGTTAATGTAACCTTCCACGCGGCCGGCTTGTTTTGCAGCCTGTGCACATTTGGCAAGTTTAGTTAGAATGTGCCTCAAAAAGAATTAATTAATGGTGCAGTGCAATAGTGATAAAACAGTTTTCGTTGAAAGTAGAGTTATTGGACAGCATTTTACCATAGACTTTGACCGATCACCAAACAAAGATAGCTTGAAACCAGATAGATTTAGATTTCCTTAATTTAACTGTGCACACAAAGATGCGACATACTACATTGACATAGAGCATTCAAAAAATGAAAAAAAATCATCTTCAATCTTATCGGTCAACGAAAAACTCAGCACTTTTTTCATAAACACAGCAGAGTATGGAGTAGGTAAACTGCTATTAAGATTAGTTGGGAACTTTTATGAGTGTTAGTTAAATATGGTTGTGGCTGTAATTGGAATTACCAATAACATATCAAGTAGCTAAGGCTAAGTTTTAGCAAAAACTTGCAAGTGTAGTGTAAAATGGAAAAGGATAATGATAATGCACAAAAGCACAAATCAACTATTCTTAGAAACAAAAAAATCCATGTTAAAAAACTATGTAGGCACGACTTCTAGAATTGGGGGATAATTCGTATGTCATATTGCCTAAACCGAAATTTTAATGAAATCCACCCATCTTCAGGGTTTACGCTTGACTCAAGCGGCTTGAGCCTAGCCACTTTCAAAATAGTTGCATACACTATGCACGTAATTGATATTGATAATGCAAGTTTATAATAATATTAATAAACATTCTCAAAAATGATCTTATAATTTGGAATTGGAACGTAACGTAATAAAAAATATGTAATTCCAATGAAAAGATCACGTCTTTTACTAGTAACCGGCACTTCATTTCAAAGCTGAGACTAAGAGTGAAACCGGAATAATCATGAGACAACCGACCGTTAACCGGAACCAAAATATTTAGTCCGCATATTTCGTCAAGTTGTAGATTCAGAAAATTGCAAGACATGCATTGTTCTTTAGTTTTTGACATTTTGCCAAGCCATATCCGTCGTACCGCACGACTTCCAATTTGCATCATCTTTGGACTTGCACATGTGGGACTACTTTTATAACTGATACGGCTTATGTGGTGTATTTTTAAAATCGCCCGAGATATTTTTTTTCTGAAAGAGCATCAGGAGTAGGCATAGAAACCACTTTTCAAAAAATTTTACAATGCACCATATGGCTACAAGGGGGCGCTGAAGTTTTTATTGGTTTTTAGTGGCTAGCTCCTACAGATTTTGAGCAATTTTGATGAAACTTTCGCCAAAACGTTTTTAAACAGAATCCCCAGACATGTTTTTTTTTTAGATTTTCAAATTTCAAATTACCCCAAGAGATACGCATATTGAAACTCTGAGAATTACACTTTAAAAAATCCCTGATTAGTGCAATTGATAGAGCAAAAAATTGTCACTAAAACAACATAAACAAAGTTTCAATATGCAACATCCTCCCCCCGGAAAAAAAATTGAAAATTTTAATTTTAATTAAAACTCGACAAATCAAGAAAACTAGAAACACTGGAGGCATAATAAATGCAACAAAATTTAAAATGCAACAAACAACCATGTAAAAACTAGTTAAAACCAACAAAATATGCCAAAATCAGGTTTTTCGGGATTTGTGGGTCAGTGGCTTGTCTGAGCCAGGGAATACTAACACCATCGTGTTCCTCTCGTCAAAATACAGACATGTTTTTGTTCAGAATTAGTCTAGCACCCTTTAATCATGAGTTACTGAACCAAACATTTGTCCGTAACCGGGGACTGGGAGTGAAGTTTTGGTTTTTCGGGATTTGTGGGTCAGTGGCTTGTCTGAGCCAGGGAATACTAACACCATCGTGTTCCTCTTGTCAAAATACAGACATGTTTTTGTTTAGAATTAGTCTAGCACCCTTTAATCATGAGTTACTGAACCAAACATGTTTGTCCCGTAATCGGGGATCGGCGACTGAATGTGACTTCTCGAGTACTCGAGGTACTGGCTTCGGACAAATGTTTGGTTCAGTTACTCGTGACCAGAGGTTGCTAGACTAATTCTGAACAAAAGCATGTCCGTATATTGACAAGAGGAACACGATGGTGTTAGTATTCCCTGGCGAATCAGCCAAGCCACTGTCCGCACTTTCCCGAGAGGAACAACCATGTGTACTATTGCCCCTGGCCCAGACCAACGGTTCACGACCCACAAATGTCCGCGTTTAAAAAAGGAACCAAAACTGTCACTCCCAGTCCCCGGTTACGGACAAATGTTTGGTTCAGTAACTCATGATTAAAGGGTGCTAGACTAATTCTGAACAAAAACATGTCTGTATTTTGACGAGAGGAACACGATGGTGTTAGTATTCCCTGGCTCAGACAAGCCACTGACCCACAAATCCCGAAAAACCTGATTTTGGCATATTTTGTTGGTTTTAACTAGTTTTTACATGGTTGTTTGTTGCATTTTAAATTTTGTTGCATTTATTATGCCTCCAGTGTTTCTAGTTTTCTTGATTTGTCGAGTTTTAATTAAAATTAAAATTTTCAATTTTTTTTCCGGGGGGAGGATGTTGCATATTGAAACTTTGTTTATGTTGTTTTAGTGACAATTTTTTGCTCTATCAATTGCACTAATCAGGGATTTTTTAAAGTGTAATTCTCAGAGTTTCAATATGCGTATCTCTTGGGGTAATTTGAAATTTGAAAATCTAAAAAAAAACATGTCTGGGGATTCTGTTTAAAAACGTTTTGGCGAAAGTTTCATCAAAATTGCTCAAAATCTGTAGGAGCTAGCCACTAAAAACCAATAAAAACTTCAGCGCCCCCTTGTAGCCATATGGTGCATTGTAAAATTTTTTGAAAAGTGGTTTCTATGCCTACTCCTGATGCTCTTTCAGAAAAAAAATATCTCGGGCGATTTTAAAAATACACCACATAAGCCGTATCAGTTATAAAAGTAGTCCCACACATGCTTGCGCTGTAATGTTATGCTTTAGGAGGATGTAATTTCTATTTTCCAATCGTACTAAACTGGCTTCTATTTTCTAGATTACATACAAGATTGAAGTTAAAATTTGCCAGAATCGACACTACATTTGCCATTTTTTTGTGACTTTTTGTTTAGTACTTTGGGAGTAGCTTGTCTGCGTTGTGCTGTGCCAAACACTTGTGTATAACGCAATGTCATGCCAAGTCCCTCCTCTAATGACTTGCTTGGCATAGCATAACTTATCGGATAAGTCTTATCCGACCGAACAAGCTTGGATTTTTATGTCGAGTTGAAAGTTGAATAGTCAACGAACGATGCACGTTGACTTAATTGGTTTTTTAACATTTCTGAATGTGAGACATATTATCAGTCAAACATGAGACACCCACACAAACGAGCAAGATTAAATAGTCCAAAAACCTCTTTAAACCATTAAGTTAAGTTGAGAATCAAATTTCCCGAAGTAGTTTCATGTAGTAAATTGTTAAGAATTTAATTTTTCCTGAGCAATTGGCAATCTACATCGTATAAGCTTAATACAACAAATTAGATAATATCCAATTAAAAGCGGATATTTGGCGGTCCAGTTAATTGTGTTTAAAATATATAAACCAGATTGAATGATATTATACATTATGTATAATATATACTAACCGCAACCTTTCAACACTATCAACTATGTACTACCATTTGTTTTAAGTCTTTTTTTCGTGGTTAAGTTTGTCACGGAATTTTGGTCTTTTAACGTGAAATACTGAATACTGCTAGAATGTAATTTACCTTTGTCGTGATGGATGATGTTACATGCATGATATTTTGAACACAGCTCTTCACCTAATATCATTAGTATTTTTATCATATCTTACACTCGACACTCACGCTTTTTCTGATCACTGATCATTTACCTTTGTACTTGAAAATACTAGTACAATGACTACACGTTATCAAATGTGTTATCAGGTTATTGTATAAGTGTCTAGTATAGCATATTGGACTTAATTTTCCTAGCTCATCATCCATCACACGTAGACATCCATACTCTTGTGTTTAGTGTAGTCGGTCGGAAGGATAAGGATAGGAGGTTGAAATGAAACCCAACCCGAATACAGATTTAATTAGATGTTCGCTTTTACCACTTCCCAGACTAGTACAATATGCCGTTGTTGGTGAATGGGATGGGAGTTTTTCCTTTAATAACTGCATGCACCATTAAATAATTCTGTAGGCCTTGCCTTTGAATTTTTGTTTAGCCATGACTCATATCATCATAAAAACTGTACTGTGATATGTTCACTACTTGCCGGCGTGTGTATTTTTTACTCTTCTCCGCATAATTAGACACTTTAAAGCTTCTTCTTTTGCTTTCTAGTCTTTCTCCATATTATATATGAGAAAGTATTTAATAAATCAAAATTTCAAATACAAATTCAGATTGCATAAAAGTCCTTCATGTGAAGTGAAAGTGAAAGCACATAGCTAACTGTAAACCTTAACAATACATTGTACCTAATTAAACTATAAAAATGTTCGAGGATTTTGAAAACCTAAAAACGAAGGCTATTCAGCTCTGGGAAGGAGCTGACATCAAAGTAAAATGTATTAAACATTTTTAAATCTTGATTTACGCAAAAAAAAAACGATTAAAAATATGCATAATATGTACATCCTCTGAATGCCATTATAATTGCAACTTTCTCCCGTTAACTGATTTCTGATTTCGTTTATGTTCTAATCAAATGAAACAATTCAAATTTTCAGGTGGAGTTGGATTTCTGGCCCTGTGGTTAATTTTTGGGTATGGAGCACAACTTCTTTGCAACAGCATAGGATTCCTTTACCCAGCCTATGCTTCAGTGAAAGCCATTGAATCTACTCCAAGAGATGATGACACCAAGTGGTTGATGTATTGGGTTGTATTCTCGCTCTTCAGTGTCGCCGAATTCTTCTCCGATATCCTTCTCAACTGGTTCCCACTGTATTGGTTGGCTAAGGTAAATATTTTGAACAATAATTGTGACCTGTTGCTTTAATAATAGTGACAACAATGAAAACTTATGAAATAATGTTATGTTATTTTATTATAGTGCTTGTTCTTGATTTGGTGTTTCCTCCCATTTGCTGGCAACGGCACAAATGTCATCTATAACCGAGTTGTAAGGCCTTTGTTCTTGAAGCACCAGGGCCAAGTGGATAACCTTTTGAACAAGGTTGGCAGTGCTGCACAAAACATAGCAACAAAGGGTAAGCACAATACTATAACATGTCGTTTAAAATCTTGCGTTTACGTCTGGAGATTTTCATTTTGTGTTATTTCTAAAATTTTATAGCTGCTGCTGAGCTTAAAAACGACTAATGGATGACAGTAAACCAGAATCCTGTGGATATGGAAACGAAAGACAGTTTTATGCTTAAAATACAGAAAAAAAGATAAATCGTCACGACGATGGCTAGCCAACCTTCAATTATTGATAATTTAGTATGTAGTTTTGTTGTAGATATATAGACTAAAATTTTCTTCCTGATGAACTTTCTACCCTATTATGTTACACTATAATCTTTTATTTTACGTGATACAGCTCAAGCACATCCTTTTTTATATGTGCCCTTACTACCGTTACAATCATGAATATTGTTTAAAAGGGTATTCCTCAATTAAAATTCAAGATCTTATCACGTTGTTGCTTACTTGTATAGTAAAACTGTTGATTTAGTGATATTTGTAACTGTCTGTCTACTTGCTAAAGTTAAAGAATGCATAATAATATGTGATTGATGTATTGTTTTGTTTCAATATAGAGATATATTTTCTTCGACCATACAACAAACACGAAATATTCTTGTTGATACGTAAAAACCTATTAATAATATAATTATACATCTATAGTTATTATACTCACAAATTACCTTTTTTAATCAACTAGGTATGCCTTTTTGTGACATTTTTGGATGTAATTCATGAATTGCACAAGAATGAACACACGTTAAGTGTCTTTATATAAAAATTCTTGAGGTGATAGACAAGTGGTTTACATTATTATATAAAACATATTATCGAATTGATATAATATGTATATAAACTCTGTGCGAAATTGAGCGGTTGTTATAATAAAAATATTGCCATGTTTTAAAAATATAAACTGTTCTTTATTCAGTACTTTTCAGAGTATGATAACCCATCTAAGTGTTACGATCCGCATATGAATCAACATAAGTCTTCACAGTTTACAATAGTTACTTTGTTACTTTCTTCCGTTTTCTTTCAAGTAGTTCTCCACAGTATCCATTATTGAATGGAAATTGTCATGCGTTAGTTCTTTGGCCTTAACGAGATCCACCCATCGGAAATCCTTATGCTCATCAGACAGCTTAATCGGTGTATTCGGATTTTTCAACTGGCCCAGCCAGTACTCCACTTTCTTTGGCTTTCCATTCACTGGATACTGAAAAAATCATAGACACAATAATTTAACTATTTTGTTAAAAAACTCCCAACTCCCTTCCTTGTGAAATTAAAGTAATAAATCCAACGAAATCTTTGGACTGTACCTCTAGCACAATTGGAAAGGCATTTCCTTGGAATATCTCATACGTGTCTTTAGCAAGTCCTGCCTCTTCTTCCGTTTCCCTTAAGGCAGCCGTTATAGCATCTTCACCCGGGTCCAAGTGTCCTATTATAACGTAAAGTTTGTAAATACGTTAGAAAATGTAATTTAAATACGTAAATATGTTAGAAAAATAAGAGGCATTCTCGACATGTGTACTACCTTTAGGAGGAGTCCAGTGGTGAATCCCATACGACGTCTGTAAGAGCAGGTACTCAAACTGTTCTACAAATCTGCAAATAATTAAGCCCGCAGCTCTTACGGGTGGACCGGCGGCTGACATGATAAATGAATGACGAGTAAATCCTAACAAAAAACAACTGGAATAAAGAAGAGTGACAAGTGACGTGTTTGTGAGGAAGAGCGTAACCGAACCGTAGACTGAGACTGACTGACATTAATTATTGAATCGCTGTGTGAAGAGTAAGTTGAATGGGAAACGTTTACAGGTTTATGACTATGACTAATGCAAATTCGGACTAATCAATAAAGGTGAATCATTGGCAAACGTGCCATGCACGCTACTCTTTTCAAGTGATTGAAGTGAAGACACTTCCGATATCAAAGCTCGGGTTTTTGTTTCGGGTAAAATTGCATTGCAGCATGTTATTATGCCACTGTTGTATTTGTTTGCATGTAAACTTGCTTCTACACTACACACATCTTGTGAACAGACACATTGCAGTGTTATGAGTTGGGTGAAAGTGAATGCATAATATGAGTAGGTACTAGCAGATGATCGTCATCGCCAGTAGTGCCCAATAAATTACTTAAAAGTCGGGTTAAATTTGTGAATTAACTGTTCATAATGAATCTGATGAAGTGATTTGCAAACGGAAGCTGGTATTTCTTACCGGAAATTACGGTAGCAGCACGCAAAATTAATCCAAAGCTTGGACGGATTAATAAAGTGGTGACATTTTAGAGGTCAGCTGATTGTTGGACAGGTGCAGGTGTCAAGGCAAGTGAACTTGATTGCTTTTTCTGTTTAGAAAACTGAGTTTTTTAACGATTTGGAGTTACGTAGCTAGATGAATGGTTGAATTTGGGACACTTATGGGATAACTAAGTGTTAGATTTGATTCTGATGATTATTATAGGTCATCTTTCTGTGCAAAAATGTTTTACGGAAGGACCACAAGCAGTGATGGGTATGGGAACGGCAGAGGGAACCGGAACGACAGGCTGGAGCAAATGAGCAAGCAGCAGCAGTTGATCGAGCAGAAGAAACGGGAAATCCAGGCCAAGTTGGAGGCTGAACGCCAACGGAAAGCGCTGGAAGCGTTAATGAAGCAGTCCTCGTCAACTGGTGAGAAAAGCATAAACCTTTTACCTGGTTTTAGGTGGAGTAGTGTATAAGAATACCTTTTTCTTCTTAATTTCTATATTATTCCTTTCAAAGTCATTATTTTCTGAACCATAACTTTGTTCAGCCAAAAAGCGCTAGTGATTCTTTTAAAAAATGGCTAGAGTTAGAATCTAATAAACTGTAGAAATAATTCAGAGATGGAACCGACACATGTGCTTTGCTGAGTGCGTGTGTAATTAAAATAATGAATTTTTAGTTGGCTGTTGTTTCAGTTAAATGCAGAGTTAAATCATGATTACACAGTGATTTTCACAGTGCATGCTTTATATCTTTCGAAATACGTAGGAATATTTTCTTTCTCAAGTTCTTTTAATATGTAGTAGGGTTTTTTGATGAACTATTTTGCTTTACATGATTGATGGCTGAAAGCCGTCATCTTTAGAGTATGGAGATTGAGTGGTTTTGAATCTAGTTGTAGGTCGTGATTCCAATTCCAATACTTCGTCTCCTTCATCTTCAGCAAATAAACAAAGGTGAATATTCCTGGAAATTCATTACAAGGGTGGTCAAAAGGGGTGTTGTGCGATTGATCTTCAGCGTTCCTGGTGTGTCGTGAAGACTGATGAACGAACCAAGAGATTTGATTGACCATAATCAAATCTATTTAGCAACGAGCGGAAATAAAACTTAATTTATTTAATACTGTATCTTGGAATGTCATTTTAATTGTGTTCCATTTTCTGAATATACAGAGAAGAGGCTGAAACTGTTGAGCCACCTAAGCCGGCTGTCGTAAATTTGTTTAGTAATGATGGAAGCTTTATGGATCAGTTTAGGAAAATGCAGGAGGAGGCACAAAAGAAAAGTAAGCTCTTGCTAATCTACTACATTACTGAAAAATTGAAAGCCAATATAAATGTTAAATATGAAATATGTCTGTGTTTTTTAAATCTGTAGAAGAGGAGGAAGAAAGACGAAAGGCAGAAAATGCAGACGAACATGATTCTGGAAACGAATATGGCGCAACAAAACCACTAATGCCAGCTATTAAAATAATAAATCCTGAACCGATGGGAATGTCTTCTCCAAACCCGTCATTTGGAAACATGCAGACGCCACCACCACCTCCGCCGCCTCCCCCACCTCCTCCAATGGTTAAAAATAATGCTATTCCCCCACCCAATTTTTATCATACTGCTCCACCCCCACCACCACCACCACCTCCTCCTCCACCAGTGCATAATGCGCAAATGCATGTCAATCCCTATTTTGGAAAGCCAGTGCCCCCACCGCCGCCTCCGCCTCCTCCCCCACCCATCACCCAGGATGATGGAAATAGTGAAAGAAAGCACTTTGGAAGTTTTCCATCTCCTGCAGTTAAAGCACTTGCAATGAAAATTGCTGCGGAAGGGGATGATATCGAAGAGAGAGCACGAATGACAAGTCGAGAGGATCCCCTAATGTGGTACGCACAAAGAGTTGACATGACACGTGAAATCCTTTTGAAAATGTAAAATATTTAATTAACCAGTTTCTATATTTCGCCACATTATTATGTAGGTTCCTGTATAGACCAGACTCGGCTGAATATCGGAGGTTCAGAGATTTGGTTTCCTCAATCAAACAGGAAAAGAGTTTTCAATTTGGGGAGGCAAGTTCCGGTTTTCCAAAAAAGGAACCAGGATCTGAATTTGGATTTGGCAAAGGTGACACTGATCTTAGGACAGAATTTTCCAACAATCCAGAGTATGGATCAAGCTTGAGAGGAAAGACTGAAGTAAATTCGGAATATGGAAGCAGCAAGCAATGTTTTTCCGAGTTTAAGTCTGAGTATGGATCCGATCTTGGAAATAGAGACAAGGGGAGGTCAGATTATGGATTTGTAAAAGCTGAACCTCTAGTACCAGACTATGAAAAATCTGAATATGGTACGGAATCAGACAAGAAAACTGAGTACGGATTTGTAAAATCTGAACCAGAGTTTGGAAAAAATGCAGAGCATGGCTTTGTTAAATCAGAAGCAGAATACGGAAATAAAGCAGATCAAGGTTTTCTATTTGGAGGCAAAATGATAGAACCCAAAACGGAAAGCAATGTCACATCTGAGGTTAAATCTGAATTTGGAGGGCAGAACTATGAACCTGGTAATGAATATGAGGATGACCCACGAATCAAATCAGAATATGGGTCAGAGTATGGCTCGGAAGGTTTTCAACAAATGCATCAACAGCACGGGGGTGTTAAGCGTGAGCTTAATCGTGATTTATCATCTGGAGACGAAGAAGATGAAAGGGAACGCCGAGAGAGGAAGCGACGAAGTCGTTGGGGTCCTCAAAGTGGCAATGCCCCACCTGTTACTGTTGTGGCACCTGCTGTTCAACCAGGTATAAACCGATGCAAAGAAAATTACTAAACTAACTGTAATTGAAACCCTGTTCAATATTTGATTAACTCTTTTGTAGAACCTACCTCATCTGGATCCCAAGGGCCAAATCCTTGGATTCTAAACGCTGCCGGAAATTCAAGCGTGCAACCATCGCCATTCCAAATGCAAGCTGCCCAACAAAATCTTAGCATGATGGGAATGCCCGTGATACCAATTCATGGCCCAACATCAATCAGCAAGGTCACTCGGACTAACCCTCAACTGTTGGCGTACGCAAAGCAAGCTTATGGCACCACAGATTTGGATGATGAACAGTGGAAGCAATGTGAAGAAGCATATAAAATGAATCAAGTTTTCCACGAAATAGCTCAGAAAAAGGCCAAGCATGCTGCTTTAGAACAAGCTGGAAAATTCAAGTAAGCTTCGAATTAATATTCTTTTCGTGACTGTGTAAATGATTGAATAAATTGAAATTGCATTTTAATTGTATATATTCTGTACCAATAATAGACATGAGTATGACAGCGACGAAGAAGTAGACGGAGGAACTTGGGAACACAAACAGCGCATGAAGGAAATGGAGAAGACGAGAAAATGGGCTGACGAGTTGACTCAAAAAGCTAAAGGAAAGCATCACATTGGAGATTTCTTGCCACCCGAAGAATTGGCAAAGTTTATGGAGAAGGTAGCTTTATATTTTGTTAATGTGATTTGATTCATGTGTTACAACGATGTATTATATAGCTAAATTACTACACCCTCTTCTCATTGCAATTTTGCTTTTTAGTATCAAGCCGTAAAGGAAGGCCGTCAACTAGATCAGAGTGACTATCAAGAATTCAAAATCCAGCAGGATAACATTGGGTTTAAAATGTTGCAGAAAATGGGATGGTCAGATGGGCAAGGATTGGGGGCAGCAGGACAAGGAATAACTACACCAGTAGACAAGTTAGTGTTTAGTAGCATTTGACTTGGATTTCTGTATCCGTATAGCGTGTCCTATTGACTTGGGTTAAAATTATTTCTATGTATAAATTCTTTGGTATTTTGCATTTGAATTCTTTTTTTTACAGAGGAAACGTTGTAACCGACAAACAAGGATTAGGTGTTGAGAAACCCAGTGATTTAACTGAAGAAGATGATGAGTACACAGCTTATAGGAAACGAATGATGTTAGCATATAGATTTCGACCCAATCCTTTGGTAAGGCCATTAAGATGAAGAAAAAGTATACTCAAATTATCGTATGATGAATGGTTTAAATAAACGTGAATGTTGTTGTATGTCACTAGAATAACCCCAGGAGACCGTACTACTAATGATAAGGATGGTGAGCAAAAACGTAGTAAATATCTTCATTCGAGTAATTGACCCAACATTTCAGCTAAGCTAATGCAATCGCCCGCTTCGTCATTTAAGCTGATGCTATAGATTGTTGGTTCCTTTTAGAATACAGAGAAATGAGATTTAAAAAGCTAAGCTACTTAGGATAGTCGTTGTGTTCTTTTCTATTTAAAATCACGTTGTGGTGTACTATGCTATGTTAACGTTTTTATTGTAATTAAATGTTTATTGTTAAAACTTCAGAAAAGAAAATAAAGATTTTTTTGGTGAAAGTTTAACAAAAAAACAAATTCGGTAATAATATTGATATTTTTGGAATAGTTAAATTGTTGTCGCTGTTTGTTTCATAACAAGAGTAGAGAGAGTGTCCAGTATAAATTTAACTGTTTTTCTGTGGAACCTTAATGGTCACTTGCTTGACCTCAGTGTAGTTGTTAAGTCCATATTCTCCAAGTTCCCTTCCAAACCCGGATTGTTTAAATCCACCGAAAGGAGACTAAAAAGTCAAAAAATGCAATTCATTTCTAAATGGGTTGTTATATGTTAAATATTAAATGAATGGTTGCAAGCTAAATACCTGCGGAGTGAATACATCATAACAGTTAACCCTGAAAAATGAAAAATTTTATAAAAAACCAGTTAAAATTTGAACTTGAGTAAAAAAATCTTGATATTTGAAGCTTATAATTACCAAACAGTTCCTGCTCTAAGGCCAGAGCTCAGGTGCAGCGCACGTTCCAAATCCTTTGTAAAAATCGAAGCAGCAAGTCCGTAAATGGTTTTATTTGCTCTCTCAATAATTTCGTTCATGCTTTTGAACTTGAAGATTTGTTGAACAGGTCCAAAGATCTAAGGTACACCAATGCAAAATTGTTACCAGAAAAGTAAATTATGATTTGAAATAAATAGTGAGTCAACCAAGTGATAGAAACAAAGCACACCTCTTCCTTTGCAATTCGCATGTCATCTTGAACATCAGTGAACACTGTTGGCTGGATAAAATATCCTCGATCCCCATATCGTCCTCCTCCAGTAAGAAGTTTGGCCCCTTCTTTCTTACCAGACTCAATGAGTTGTATGATCTTGCTCATTTGCTCTTCGTCAATCTGGGGTCCCTGAGTGGTGTTGGTATCGTAAGGATCCCCAACAACTCTGGCCTTGGCAAGCTCCACACTTTTCTCAACAAAGTCGTCGTAGATGCTTTCTTCGACGAAAATTCTAGAACCGGCACAGCAACATTGTCCCTAAAGATAAAAATCATCAATTATAAGACAGTATTCATTTTGCATTTTTGTGCCAATATTGAAGTTGACGCCTTTACATACCTGGTTGAAAAAGAGCCCAAAGTGGGACATCTGAACAGCATAATCAAGATCAGTATCCTTAAAAACGATATTTGGAGACTTGCCACCAAGTTCAAGCGTGACACGCTTGATATTGGAAGCCGCTTGTTGCTGAATGATTTTTCCCACTTCGGTGGATCCAGTGAATGCAACTTTGTCTACCAGCGGGCTGTTCACTATAGCTCCTCCTGCTGTTGGGCCATATCCGGGTACCATATTCACAACCCCAGCCGGGAAACCTGCCTCCCTGCACAATTCAGCAATGTAGAGAGCCGTAAGAGGAGTTTGTTCTGCAGGCTTCATAATAACTGTATTTCCCATTGCCAATGCAGGTCCTAATTTCCATGCAGCCATAAGAATGGGGAAGTTCCAGGGAATAATTTGACCACAAACTCCCACAGGTTCATGACGAGTGTACCCAAAATAGTCCCCATCCATTGGCAAGGTTTTTCCATGCACCTTATCAGCCCACCCAGCATAATAGCGGAGAACTGCAACCGAGGCTGGAACGTCAATGTGAAAGCTGTCATTGAAAGGCTTGCCGTTATCCAGTGTTTCCAGATTCTGTAATTTATAAATGTGAAGAATCATTTTAAAAAATTGCATTATTATAAAAGGTTACATTTTTGCTTTGTATTCACTTACAGCCAAGTAAAGACGATCCCTTTCCATGAGATCAGCCAAGCGATTCAAAAGTACTCCACGTCGGGAAGCATCCATGGTTCGCCATTCTGATCCGAATTTGAAAGCATTTGAAGCTGCTTTAACGGCCGCTTCAACATCTGCCTTATCTCCTTCCTGAACATCGGCAATTTTTTCTCCGGAAGAGGGATTCAAGGTGGGGAACGTTTTACCAGATGCAGAATTCCTCCATTCGTTATTGATGAAGATCTGCAGCATTAAAGGAGGTAAGCATTTATAATTCCACTTTTATGTTCCCATAAAGAACCATTCATTTGACATTTTGTTTCATGTTGTTTTTATTCCACGCATTCAACTTTTGCATTAATACGTATGACCTTGAATGTTCACTACACACAATGAAGTTGTTGGCAGATTAACAAAAATTTCTCATGATGCTTCCCATTTGACGTTCATTGCTTCGTGTGTCGTAGTTCTAAGCTCTAATAGCTAAAATCATTTTGATTTGCAACATAGTATTTTGCATTTCTACGATTATACGGACTTTTTAATGGGATCATCGAAAAGACAGCAAACAAGAAATACAGAGTTTTTGGAGATATAAGAATATTTCGTTAGAAATGAAGATAATCCGAAATCCAAATGCATGCAATACCAAATGTCAAAAAGTGGAATCATACATTCATTTAGTCTACGTGGGATTTTAATGTCTTAGTGCCTCGTGTCTATGTTGCTTGCGTTTATTAATGCATTTGTGTAAACATGATTGCATTTTCATTATGATTTGCCAATAATCAGTGATGAACAATAGTCATGCAGTACTATTTATTCGCGGATTACTACGAGTCGTAGTCTTCGACCAAGAAGATTGTCATCGATCCGCCACATAAGTTCAATGGCAAAGATATTAATATTTTAATTTATTCTATGAAAAAGACGCCAATGCAATTTCAATGAACGGTACATCAGTACATATTCATACTAAATGCAAGTATTAAGTATATGTAGTTAAATGTTATATATCGTATATTGGTTTGTTTCAATTCGGTTTCTTCTGAATTGGTATACTACTGGCAAAAGTGATAATGCGCCATTATGAAAGTGGTATAGAGGCATATCACATTGGCTCACTGCACCGTTTTTTACGAATCGTCATTCTAGCTGTTTCTGTTTAATGAATTATGGTTTGGTCTACCAAATTACCAATTCGTCAACGTGAACAATGCAACGTAAAATGTGAATGTATTGTAACTTACAATTGGTAAATATTTGTTTCAACAAATGACAGAAGCACATAAGCCAGAGAAAAAGAAAGCCTATTGCTAATATTGGTCAACCAATGACAATATGACATGATATGAATTCTTCCATACTTTTATGATGGCTGAAATTGTAAATTGTATAATAACCACATATAAAGTCATGCATGAATCTAACACGTCAACCGCTTTAAATTCCTTCACGAGGTTACAAGTAAATTAAAAATGGAAAAGATTTTTATACAAGCATCGCTATCCACAGCATACTTTTGTAGTTAACTTGAACTAAGAAGTTGCCGGTTGGACGGAATTGTAATGTGAATATGAGCAGCATTTCATTTTCCAAAGCATGACTACCTGGATGCACGAATTATGTTGTTTGTATGTATTAGATTTGAAGTTTGAAGAAACACCCAAGGTCAACTGGTACAACAACAGTGCTGATAAGTGGTAACAAAAGCTATGTGTAATTCTTGTCAAATCGTTTTTTCCAAAGCAAGTCAGTATGTAACTCTATTTATACAGTGTAGGTAAATATCAAAATAAAAATGTCATGGTCCATTTTATCCATATCAGCTTGCTAAAGCTGAAAAATTCTAAATATCTTTTGAAAATCTTATCTCAGACGGATTATAACATGAATTAGGCATCTGGTTGAAAATGTCTAGTCTAATCTCCGTCTGCTTGCACGTCTGCAGCAGGTTCTTCCCTCACCCATATATTCTAGCTAACTTATCAAAAAGAATGGAAATGCGACCTTTGTCTACTGAATGTCTTTGGTTTACTTTTAAAAACGTTAACGCTTTTGCAATGACAGCGATATATGAATTTTACACAATATTGTGGGAAGATTCCTCCTTACCCCAGTGTACTGAATTTCCGGATTAGGATTTGGTTTCACAGCTTGTGCAGCAGCAGCGGAAAAGTTCACGTTTCCAGCTAAGCGTTTTGCTGCCCCTGACGTTGACGTAACCAAAGCTTTCACGGTGTTCGGAATCATTTTGAAACTGCAAGTTTTCAGAACAGACAGCAGTTAAGCATAAACTTTGTAAAATCAACCAAAAGTTAAAAAGAAATTAGCTCACTTGATACTTGAACTAATCCTCCAGAAAATTTGTCAATTTCTGGCAACTCAGTATATCAGTATCTATGCCTGTTTTTGTTGGATTGTCTTCGACCTTCAGCTTCAGCAGCTTTCCACTGAAACGTGTTCTTCCAAATCCGATCTGCAACTGAACTGAAAGAGTAGAAGCGTCGTGTAGACTGTGTAGTAAGCCTTGTATACTACACTGAAGTTTCAGCTTGCAGATTCCAAAACCCAACTGTGAGCTCTTATAATAACACGCCACCGAAGCAAAGTGTTTTTTTATTAAGTATCGGCCAAGATACTTAATAATATTGCACTCCGGCCGTCCGGCCGTCCGGCCGTCCGTCCGCCCGTATGCAATTTACTCAGTAACGGCTGGACCGATTGCAACCAAACTTGGTACACAGATACTATGACACCTCAGCCACAACCCTATTGAATTTCAGGTCAATAGGTCAACTCTAAAGGTCAGAGGTCACCAACGGTACAATATTTTTACATAGGACATATACCATGCGACACATGATTTAAGGTCAGTTTTTTACCAGGACTCCGATGGTGCAGTTTGTTTTTCAAAATTCAGGCTCTAAGAACCTGATTCAGGCTCTTTTTGTTGCTAGACATAGCATTTATGCGTTTTCTCTGTAACGGCTGTACCGATTA
>CM056170.1:2437335-2501695 GCA_029691765.1 Entomobrya proxima
GAAGCATTGTCTACGCTGCGTTGCATGCATTTTAATGCCAAGTGCAAAGCAGTGTAACTGGAATCCGGTTTTCCAGCTTGTTTCATGTTTCATGAAGTGCAGCTGGAGGTAGAATTATATGAGGTGCTTCATAGGCTCCCTATTTGTTTGCTGAGATGTCAGTTATAACAAATTAATAGGCTATTCGCTAGTACTATATGTATGCATAATGCATACGAACACAAATCCCCGTTTCTAGCAAAAATGTCTTTGTTCAAGTTGTCTCGCCATAAAAAGAACTGAAATGAAAATGAAAGTATGAAAAATACGTACAAGTTGAAAATTAAATTAAAATTGAAGGCAAAGATAGCATGAATTGGAATCGTAAAATGAAGTTTTAAAATAAAAATAATGTGATGACAAACGTTTCTAAAATGGATTATTGAATGCATATCCTGAGAATTCGATAAGGTACTAAAGACTATGAATTATTGTAAAATTATTTTTACCGTGAAACAAACTCTGACCCTGATAATATTCAAATTGAGTATTTTAACGAGTTTATGTAAACTGAACATTACAGACAGGCGCCGCGTGTGTTATGTTCCACTGTATATCGGATATCGTTCATTTCATTTTCTCAGGCCGAGTAATACGATACTATGTAGTTTTGTTTCTGATTTAGATTTAACCCATAGTCAGATTACATGTACTTTATGAGACACATTTGACATTATTCAATCTCAGTAGCACCGATACATAAAAAGTTATGTATTCACAACCAATTTAATGCTTATATGATTTGATAGGTATAATGTCATGCTGTAAAGACGTTCCAATGAGTGTGCAATAGCGAGATTACCCATAAGATAAATAATATATTGTGGTAATAAATGTTATTATAATAGTTTCAGTAGCGTCGCATCAGGATAATATCCATTACATGATTCCCAATATTAATATGAATTTACAGTCAGTCAGAACTCAGAAGAACAGATGCAGATGAATGATGAAGCAGAAGGGAAGCAAACTGCAAACTGTATGTGACAAACAGTTTGTCTTCTTCACCTTCAAATGATTGAACGCAAACTAAGAACGAACGGTATTATAGGTATTATACGTTAGATAAATGTAGCAGTGAAGATAAGGAATATTGAAAAGCCAATCATTTGACATTTTTTGGTACTAGAGGTACTTTTACTTTCGTTGTTTGATAAAGCTTGTTTTATCAGAGATATCATCAATTTTATGATTTGTATGATGATTGTGTTTTCACTGAGCTTTAATATAGGTATTGTCAAACTGGAATCCTAGCAAACAACACATGCATACTGGGAAAATGCTGAATAGCAGGAAATAGCATTAATTGGAATCAAATTGAAATGGTTGCAGTCTTTACTTTAATTAAAAATAATATTTTTTTGTTAAATCCTATTTCCGGGCTCAAGTGAAAAATCCGGGTTGTTGAAAAGAAAATCATTTTTCATACGGCATTTTCCTGATTTTTACGTGACAATTGATTTAATGCTTCGTACTTTTACTTGCGTCATTTAAATATCTATGAATTTACGTACTAGTATTTTAACGCAGCTTTCATGCAATTAATCATATAATCTTGTAGAGTTGTACTGTAGTCAATTATCAGTCACAGTCAATAAGATAAGTACAATAATATATTTGTATTAATGGTGAAAGTTAACTGAAATTCAATTATTTACGCCCACCGCATACTAGCTTTTTGGCTTTGGAATCGACTACAAGTATTTACTAATTGTAATGATAAATGAATAAGAATTCCAAATTCTGAATGCGAATTTAAAAGTGAAGATATTGTGGATTCTGGTGCATTTTTTATGATTTTGCTTTGTAATTGAGTAAGGCATAACCGTATTATTTAATGAACATCAAACGTGTTATCTATTATTGCATCTTGCATCAATTATCTTTCGTGCGTAGATGGTAGATGTTGAATTATTCATGAACCGAACTAATAAGCTGTACACCCCTACTTCCTAACGATTATAATAGATTCTTTGGGTTATCCATACAATTTAAAAAGTTGCCTAAATAGGACGTTCTGATTATCACCTAGTTTGTGGTGGTCGATGTCAATCATTACAAAAATATAAAACAAACAATTAAACGGTATTTTAAATGAATTACAAAATTTTGAACTTTGACAATTAACACGTGATATAAAGTTTACAAAAACAGTAAGGTAGGTAAAAATAGTAAGACGCCAAGAGAGGGTGAGCACAGAACTGTCAATATCGGTAATATATAAATAGATTAATCAGGTTTCAGGTCTCAAATTATTTAGTGCGACGACAATAAAAATGCTACATTAAAGTTTTTCTCACTTTTAGATTTTAAAACTTTAGGATTTAAAACTAAACTAATTTTGTGATTATTTTAATGGGAATCTGGAATATTTAATTTCCCATTCTTGGCAATAAATCAGCATGTACTTATGTCTTTTATGAGTGATATGATATTATGCTGATCGATAGGGTTTTGCATTAAATTCTGCAAATATCACAATGTGACTTCTGTTTGTCATATTTTGGGTTTGTTGTTTTGTGTCTGAGCATCATGAATCATCGCGTTCGTAATGGATTTGATTTCTTCAACATATATCAAACCAAAAACCCTGTTTATAAATATAATTTATAACCAAACCAATCGTAAGGGCCAAAAGTTTATTGCGAAAGTTGATATTATCATTGAACACCAGATTGTAAAATTGCCAGTTTTCATTATCAAATTTGGTTCTCCTCAGGAGGAAAAAGAAGTAAATATTTTGATTGAACAATAATTGTGTTAAGTTAGCTTATGTACTGCATGTATTTTATCATATTTCATAGTTTCGTTTTTCATAATAGGGTACCCAGAATAAAATTAACATCATTAGATCATTAAATGACAAATGATGAATGAGATTGGAATTTTAAATTCAATTCATTTGTCCTTGTGGATTTCAAACTTTGAACTTGGTGGTAGCCAAAATCAGCAAGAATTTACTTGGTTAAATTCGCATACATTTACCTAGATAAAATGACTCAAAACAATAAAAGTGGTTTTAGTGACTGTCACTGTCGGCTTCTAAACATTTATTCATTTCGCTTTTCGAATGAAATTTCAATTTTATCAAATATTTTTTTACCTTTATTCTATATTGGTCTACGTTCTCGATGAATATTATACTTTATTTGTGACTTTATGTTTCATTTGCATTTGTATTCAAAATAAATTTTCTATAATATGCTGGTGTAAATTTTTAATATTTTAGTTTATACATCTGTGCCGTTCATAGACACAGCACAGTAAAAACTTAATTGCATTTACTAAATGCAATAAATATATATTATAGGTATATGAATACTTAAAAAATAAATAAAAAAGACTTTGGGTGAGCGAATATTTATGATTTTGTTATAAGTCAAAAAGCCAAAAAACAATAAGTCATAAGTATTTAGGTAAGTATTCAAAGTCCATAATTTACCGCTAATATAATGCTGTTGAGTACGTAATAACTTGCTAGTGTTAACCTTTCTCTACCCGCAGCAACGAGCAATACACGCCAAATAAAATTATAAAATGCATCCACCCAATCCCCCAAATGACTCTAATCTAACAGGAAAGCATTTGAATTCTAACCAACATTTTAATTTATTTCCCTTGAAAACTTTGCCATAAAATCTAAAATCTAAGAATTTCCGCCTATTACAAAATTTTTTTCTTAAAACTTGCAAATTGCATCTTTAGAGAATTGTTTGATAGGCATTAGAAGCAAAAGTCTTTCCTGTTGCATGTACCTCCCTATTCTCATTTTGAGAGTCACACAAAAAATAAGGAACTGTGACCAGTTTTGTAAATCAAATCTTACAAAAAATGATTGACAGTGACGGATATATAATAATTTCAAGTAGATTGAAGTTTTTAGTAGGTTGTAGGTGTTGTCTTGCTTATTCAAAGAAAAGCTACACAAGAAACTTTTAAAATTACAAAAAATATAATTATATGCACATTTACATTTATGCTACTGGTGATTGGCGATGTTATCAAAGCTTGGACTATGAGGCATAATATAAGAATTAAAAATGTTACCAAAATATGCATTAAAAATTAAGATGACACTGATGACAGTACAAAAAGCTGAATTTACTAAATCTAACATTTAAGGTAAACTTGCAAAATTGAATTCAACGATTAATTTAAAACATGTACGTACATTTAATAATTTACATGGGGTCATTTCTTACTATATACTAAGCTTTTTCAATGCATTTTTATCACATTATATGCGACTTATTAATTTGTCTTTTTTACTACTTGTTGGGGTGTTGACGGTGCTAGTATCTGTCTAATGTGTTTAGTATAAAAAATGAGGAAAGGAAACACGATATTCATTTGTTGGTTTTTGCAAAATGTACCCACACAGCAAGCACTTATATGAATATACATGGTACAATGTATTTTGTGCCATTTTTTAATGGCTTCAATTCTGAGGACTAGACGACCAACTTTTGACTAGTTTGACGAATTGGCACAAGTCAAGATAGTCAAGAACAGTACAAAAACTAGCACTACTAGATGTTACGACGGCATATTATGTTAGATTCTTTGATATATATATCCAATAAAAATCGCTAATATTGCTAGAAACAGTCAACGGTCACGCATACATTTTATTATGTAAACTGCTCAATTGTCTTCAAAGACTTCTTAACACTTTCTATTAAAACGCACAATGATCCGTCTTGCGGCAAACCTTCTCCTCTTCATTTTTGTACTTTAATAAACCATTTTTATTCCATTAGCTAACTTCATGTGCATGCCCTTTTAGTTACGAACCACATGTGGCACTTAAATTGGAATGCTTAATAAGGTTTGGTCCTTTGCGCGACTGGTAATTATTGCGCATGCAGTATGGGAAGATGAATGAGATGATGTGATCAATACTCTGATTATTTGATAAAGACTTCCGCATTATTTGCTCTCAATAGGAAGGGAACTTCCCATTTGTCATTATGTAATTGATGTAAGAACAATGCCGTCAACCGTCACCACCAAAATGCTGACTAGTAGCCCATTTTTTTATTAAGTAATTTTCGTTGAACTGCAAGTACATTTACAAGTCATGCAAGAATTTGCTGATGCTACTAATCTGGTCTCCTCGTGCTAGTAGAGCATAATATTTTACAACAAGTTTGAAGATCTTTATTTAATGACCTGCTATGCAATTTATTTACTTACACACTTGCAGCGACATATTTGCATTTTATCCATACTGCATTAACCCAATAGCTTCATCTCTTTACTTGTTACTTAATTTTTCTCACGTTTGTAATTCAAAAACGTCCGATGTAAAGTGGAGCAAACTACAATCATGCAGTTAAAATGTCACTTTTGCATTCTGCATGAGCATCATGACTTCAGGTTAGAATTTATTAAATCGAATGTGTACAAAATTCGGCTAGCCCTATGCAATAATGCACTTGTCAAAAAGGTAACCAGTGAAAATATGGCATCTTACATCTTATTGACGCGTGATGTTTTATTAAGAAAAAATACATAAGAATTATGAATAGATGGCAAATATAAGTACCCTGTAACCTTATGACTTTGCAAACATGATATGCTATCGGAATGAGGCGTTCTGTTAACTATTCTTTAACAATCCCTTAAGATAGCATACTCGGGTCAGCAAAATGTCAGTGTAACTTCATCTGAGGTGGGAGCAAAAACTGAGAGTGGATATTTTACAATACTATAAAATCGATAGAATCTACTAAAGCGTCAAGCATTCCCTTTGTTGATGTGTTACAGGTAGAACGGTATGAATGAAGGTTCTAAATGAAGAAATATCCCAGGTATAGGACTCCAGGAAGTTTATAGCCTGAATTGAATTCATGTTCCTTTTGTAGATTTGGAACAGTTGCCTCGCGGATAGGACGAATGGCATGTAAAAATCGTTAAAAGTGATAGTGAAACTGTGTACTGTACTGTTAAGTAGAGTATATCTTTGTTTTACTGGAGAATTATTTGCCATTTTATTAGCATCATGAATTTGCTCGTAAGTTGAGTGTGAGGTTTATTTGGGAAAAAAACCTTATTTCATTTTAGTATATAAGATTGTAGTATATATTATGAACAAAAATTTAAAACTAAAACTATATGAACTTACTATGAATTGATAGCTTTACTTCTGTGTGCCATTGGTTGTTACTGGTCAGTTTACTGGAAGTAGAGGACAAATCAGACAAAGTACTGAAAAAGATGCCGAGGGTCTTCAAACGTCTGAAACTGAATTGTACTCTCCGTATGAGTACGGTTCTCATGTTGAATACAAAAATGACCTAGATGATTTTGCCGTTGGTAAGTACAAAGAATTTCATAGTAGAAAAGCCAACTTTCATACAAGTTTCATTATATTTCCTTACATGCAAAAATATGGGTAGGTTCTCAGGGCCTTTATTACCGGAAGAACCCTGGTTCAATTGAAGATTCAGGAGATACAGGGAGACCAAATCTTTATGCAGGTGCTCAAAATGGGGAAGACAATGATCATCCTAGTTTTGCCGTTTCGAATATTTACAGTTTTATTAGAAACAAGAAAAATAACAGTAGCAAGGAAACTCAAAATACTGAAGGACCAGCTAGATCACCTATAGCGTCGCCACTGGCCTATGGTGCACCAGCAACGCCCCTTGCTTATGGAGCCCCAGCATCGCCTCTGGCTTATGGGGCCCCAGCAGTTCCAGGAACGCCTCTAGCTTATGGTGCACCAGCATCGCCTCTGGCTTATGGGGCACCAGGAGCAGTTCCAGGAACGCCACTGGGTTACGTTCCATCATCGCCATTGGCTTATGGAGCACCCGCACCTCCAGATCAAAGTGCGATAGTGATTAATGGTCATGGCCAAAAGTATCATCACACTATACTTCCAGCAACCAAAACTAGACTATCGCCCATTTTGCAACAAGCTCCTTTAATTCCGTTGACACAACATCATAATCATCAACAGCAAGTGCTATTACATGATCCATATACCGGGCAATTAGTACACGCCCCTTTACACCATAATGGATTAACGCCCTTGTACCAATCTCAAGTTACCCCACAACAGCTAATTTATTTAAGTGATGGTAGAGTTATTTCCCAACAAGTTCCCTTGGCTCAACAGCAAGTTGTTTTGAAAACTGGTGAAGTTCCTTTACATCACCACCACCAGCAATTGATAGGGAAAACTGCTCCAGTTCATGAGGAAGTATTGGTGAAATCTACTGGTGCTTCAGTATATCAAGCACCTTTACTCAAAACAGGCATTGCAGCAGCGGCTTATCATGCACATACTTCTGAAAAGGGGCACCATCATGAAATTCCCCAACATTATCAACCGGAATTCGTACAAGCGGGTGGACCACCTAACTTGATATACCATGACCATGTCCTTAAATCAAGTGTCCCATCTACGCCATTGCTCAAGGCTGGACCAGTTCCGTTATATCCATACCCAACTCTTGTAAAAACTGGGGATAGGTTACCTTTCCCCATAAGGAATACTGGAGTGCCAACTCTGTTACGGGCCCCGGATGGCACTTTGTATCAAACATTAGCACCTCACTTAAAAACGGCAGCTGCAGCAGGTCCTTTACTTCTAAAGTCTCAGATTGCCCAACTGTATCAAACTCCGGTGCTTGTTCACCCTGGACCCCAAACATTTGTAAAAGAACCTGTTGTCCCGTTATACAAGGAACCTATATTAAATGATGCCCATCATCATAACCATCATCATGAGCATGCAATTAAAACTACCCAACATTTGCGTCATCAACACATTTTGAATTCAATTAATGAGCAGCTATTGAAAGCTCCACTGGTGAAGTCTCCAGGAGTGGAAGCAAGCATTTTACCAGCTATTGAAGAAACGCTGCCGGTCTTTCAGCATACTGCACCAAAGGTGATTCCCAATCTTCTCGTTGTTAAACAACCCGGCCTAACTCCTTTTATATCATCAGAGGCAATTCCTGCACTTCATCCTAATCATCCTAATGTATTTGTACAAAAAGCGGTATTGAAAAAATCGCCCGTATTTACGGAAAAAGCTGTTTTAAAAGCTGCATTGACCCCAGTTTATACTAGTCCTCATGGAACTCAGCAAGCTATAATCAAGGCTCCATTACTTAAACAGTTTGTCCAGCATGGCTATCTTGAACACGATTTACCAACGAAAATTTTGTCCTCACAAAAGTCATTGGTCAGTGCGCTTATTGCAACGGATGGTCGAAAACTACGAGGTGGGAAAACCCCACGACTTTTCCAAGGTGCTACTAACCTAGAAGTAGTGCCGTCATTGTCTTATGCTTACTCATTTTCACAGTACCCAAGACCTGATGGCCAGTACGGTCCACCCCAAAGAAACCACAAAAAATAAATGTATTTGAAAAAGTTTCGTGATTACTTTTTCAAAGTCCTGTATCTCATGTATCGCAAAAATGACATTTTACTTGATTTTGTATGACGCATGTAATAAGTTTAGGTATTTGTTGTCTGCTACAATGCTAGTCATGATAAGCAGAATTATTACAGTATTTTTGTTATGTTCACTTTATTAACAAACAACCACGTCTACTCCAAATAAAAATAACTGTACAGGTAAAAGGTGTTAACTTAGGTAAAGGATTAATATAATTTAGTTTAAAATACAATATGCCAAAGGCGCAAAGCATGCCAAGTTATATTAAGTGACTATTATCATTTATACGCTTAAAGATGTTCTAAAATCTTTCGAAAAACGGGAGAGGCTTAAATAAAAACCTATTCTTACACGTTAAAAAATTCATGAATATTTACAATTATTATTTTTGTTCACAACTATTCATGTGAAATTATCCATTTGTGGACAGCTTAAACTTATCAACAACGCCATACTGTATGAGCAGTATGGATAATCGGGTACATTACAGGTAAACTTGAAAAACAAACAGTCTACTTCCATTGCAGAATCAAATCATAAATAATCAAGATCGCAATGTTTCCATAAACCGCTATCAACTCGAGGCAACGTACGGGTTCCCTTAAACAGAGCGAACATTACGATTTTGAACATTATACTAATGTTTAAAACGTCCTACGTCAAGCTACTGTGTGGATTTATAAAAGTTGAATCTTATACCAGTAACTAAATATACAAACTTCTTTAACATTACGACTTTACAGCATTCACTTTGAGAGTAGGGACAGGAATAGGTTTTAATTTATCCACTTTTTTCTTCTGTGCCATTTCCCTACTCCTGTTCATCATTAGTGCAAACGCATTTACAGTTGGTTTTTCTATATTACATGAAGATGGCGAAACAGCAACTCCTGGGCCTGTTCTTGAAGTTGTACTTTGGAAAAAGTTTTTTATGCTAGATTTCGGTTCACTTTTGTTAGTATTAGTGCTTCCATCCTCAATTTTGCGCTTTTTTGCATTCTCATTTAAACCAATTGCATCTTCTTTTGCACTTCGTTTAATTGGAGGCGTCTTGCTGCTTATGCTGTCAGTTGTAGGTTTTGGTGAGAGAGGTAGCGATGATTGAAACACCTTAGCTAGAGTCTTGGGTGCCGGAAGCGTACCTTCCTTTGTCCCAACATGCGACTTTGGCGTTTTTTCATTGTTTTGTTTTGGTTGAGTTTTCGGTGACTTGAAACATTCACTGCTCCATGGATCAAGACCGTGTTTGGGCTTTTTACTTTTCTTCCTAGTAGAGTCTGACAGTTGTGGAGAGCCCTTCAGTGGTTTACCAAATATTTTCAATTTATCTTCTTTCAAAACAGTAACATCTTCATCATCATCGCTATCGTCCAGTTTAACATTCAAGTCAACATTTAAAACGATTTCATTTAAAGCCGATCTGCTATCTGCTTCATGGCTATCTGTGGTGGAGGTGGTTATCTTATCCACATTGTTTTCTGATCCTCTTGGCCCATTGCCCATGGCTTTAATTTTCTCTTGGTTTTGTTTATGGCGTGATACTTCTTTCTCAATGCAGTCCAGAATATTGCTAAACCCTTCATCAAAACCAGCCTTTTTGAACATGGGAACCAACACACGAAGATAGCTGATAATTTGTGAATATCGGCCACTCAGCTTTTCATTTCCTAAATAAAATTCCAAATAAAACCAAAACTTAGGTTTTTTGCATAAAGAAAACTTCAACTTTAAAGCGCAACGTACCACTCAGGGCCCACGTTCCCATAATGTTTTTAAACTCCAACAAAACCTTCTGCACTACATTGGATACATTCTTTGACAACTTGCTTGATTCCGATTCTCCATAAACTGGGTTATTATTCACGGTAGCAAGTAGGTCTATTAATCCCAAGTACACAATGCTCTGTTCCAGACTGTTGCAAGATTTTTTCAGTTTGCTCTACAAAATAAAATTGAATCATTAAAAGTTTTGAAGTTCATCATAGCAAGGAATATCATCAATAATGCAGCATTTCTATCTTACGCTGCCGACTATCGATGAAATATCCCCTTTTGTGAGTTCTCTAAAGCATGTAATCACTGGATGGTGAAACTCCTGACTTATATAATTCAAAGCATACTCTTCCGTTTCTCGTAACGTTTTTCTATAACTCCGTGCAAGAATCAATCCTTCTGAATCTGCAACTGATGATCTGAGTTTTCCAGTAGATTCTTCCATTGCCCCTGACGTCTCATTGTTTTCCACAGTTCCAGAAGAGCTGGGTTCTTCGTGAACCGCTGGGCGTTCCGGAAGTTCAGCTGAGATTTCAGTGTTTTTAGGAGATGCTGACGTTGGTGAAGCATTCAAACTAGCCATAAAATCTTCTAACGGTACTTTTTCAGCATTACTGTTTTCTTCTACTTGAATCTCAGTTTCCTCTAATGGTTGGTTAGCCTTTGGCGTTTTCTTGGGTTTCTCAACCTCAGTTTGATTTATTGACTTGGACTTCAGCTTGAGCTCATCCTTGGATGGAGTAGATTTTGACGCTACAATTTAAAAGATCATAATTTAGTATTCTAAAATATAATGTGATAAGGGCAATCATTTCCTCCCCACTACCTCTTGTAGTTCTCAACGATCTCTTTCTACTGTTAGCAGTAGTCCTGGTAGACACCTTGGGAGTATTAGCCTCAAGTAAACTTCTTCTAGTAACCCTTCGTCCTTCTGCTTCCAACGCTGGTGACGAAATGATTAAAGATGACGGAGACCCACTTGTTGCTCCATCGCTCAGGTCAAGGTCAAGGTCTATCCTTTGTGTTTCCATTTCGTGCAAATTTTCACATTCCTCAGCTCCACTTCTGGCCACATCCGCCTGTGCAAAATTACAAAATCATATGAATTTGTTACTCCATCAATTAAAATACAAATTTAAAATACAAAATGTATAGCATCCTGAAAACCTACATTCCTCCGTCGCCCCATGTTAGTAAATCGACCCAAAGGCACGTAAAACGCAATTCTAGGCCACTTCCCTTCTCCAACAATCACTTTCAATCAGTTAATGTGTCAAAAACAAATTTCCTGACTTTGACAGAGTTTCAATACGCAGCAATAACTTTGTAGCTGATTTAAAGCCCAAAGATCCGCTTTTCCAGATGACAAGTCAGAACAAAACTTAGATCATGATCCACAATAACCTTCTACAGGTCTTCTATCTACTCACATTTAACACAAAATATTTATCTTTAATTTTAACACCAAAAAATCAACTCCCATTTTGCAGAGTGAAAGGCGGAGGTAAGAAAAAGGCGCATAATCAACTTTTTCATAGACAACAACATTGACAGAACAGAGAGGATTTTCGCTCGCTTTATTCCCTTTCCACCTGAACACAAGCACAATGACTGGAGTGGGCTGTACTTTAGCTTGCGCCTGTGTATTCCATCCTGCACATTATGAAATTTGTATGGCAGCAGCAAAGAGAGTGTACAACAAAGTATTTCTGGTACATATTCAGGTAGATTAGATGCCTATGCAAAATGCATACAAAACCACACTAAAAATCTAATACCTTATCTAATGTATAATCACCCTCTACTTCTCATGGGTGTACTTTATGTCTTTGTGGATCTATATGAAACATGAATCTAACCAAATGACGATTTTTTTAAAAATAATTTTTATTTGCGAAATGGTCATTATGGAATATACCTGGGTACTGTACAAAGCTTATTTAGAGATAAATGTTCAATATTTTACTTTTGCATGAAAAGTTCACTTAAAATGTTTTAATTTGCTTCCCCTGAACCCTCCTCTGCTTCCTCAGTCTGTGCAGGTCGGAAACTCTCATTTACTTCGCGTATAAATGCTGCGTCTTCCTCTTCGTATACATTTTCCACGTCACTGGTATACTCCGTGTTATCTGAATTATAACCCGGAACAATTCCAGTTCTTCCGTCCTCACTTCCTCCTTCCACAGTACCTTCTCTGGAGCCCCCTTGTTCGGAAATGGAAAATGGTGCACTAAACGCACTAGCGTCTTCTCCCTCCTCCGTTTCATAATTGTAGTGGGTGCTATCATCCTCACCAAGCATTTCATACTCGTCTGACTTGAAGCTTTGGAAAATGGCAGCGGCAATTGGTAGCGTTTCTTCCTCGTCTTCACCTCCATATTCCATAGAAAGTTGTTGTTGTACCGCTTGTACGGCTTCCTCCTCGTCAATAAAATATTCTTCACCTTCCTCCTCTTCCCCTTCTATTTCACCCTCCTCCATCTCCTCATCTTCCTCATCCTTGGCAGCTTTATGTTTCCCTTTACCTTTCTTCTTTTCTTCGTCCTCGCCTTCTTCATCTTCTACTTCCTTGGCATCAAGCAGTGAATCTTGTAAAGAAAGTGCAGGACTTTCATCCACGTCATCATCATGTTTGGTCATGTCCTCTTCACCCTCTTCATGGAACCAGGATTCGTCTATAGACGGACCATATCCAGGATACTGGAGTTCTGCTGGCACAGAGAAATCTCCATGTTCCATGTAATGTTCTGCGTAAAGTGCGTTCAATAGCTTTTTGTGGATTGGGAAATTTGGATCTATAAGTTGTTTCATTAGAGTATCGTAATATTCTTGGTTTCTCTTTCGCTTTAAAACATCGGGTCTTGGCGTTAGATCCTTTGCGCGTTTTTGTCTAAATTCAGGTCGCCAGCGAATGGTTTGTTGACACTCTGGCGGAAGCATTTTGCTTAAGAAGAAACTCAAGTCGATTCTTTCTGGCAAATCCATTAATTCTTCAGTGTCATCTTCCTGTTCTTCCTCTTGGTTTTCTCCTCCAGCTCCACCGGAACTGCCAGATAATCTTTTTCCTTTTTCGTCCATACTTCCTTTCTTCTGCATTTGATCAGTGGTATCTTCCGTTTCACCAATTTCATCGTCAGCCAAGTCCTCCTCCACTACTTCCTCCCGAACCACAACCTCTTTTTTCTTTTTAGGTGGCTTCTTTTCAATCCCCTCACCCTCTTCTTCTTCGTCGTCATCATCGTCATCATCATCAGCCATGTCTTGATCTGCATCCTTATCTCCTTCACTGCTTCCCTTGCCACTGAGATGTTCTGCACTGTCATCATCATCCATATCTGCGGTTAGAGTTGAACTTGATGAAGAAGAGAAACTTTCCACTTGAGTTTCCTCGACTTGTGAAGTTACTTCCGCTCCAGTATATCCAGGTGTATCCGACGTTATGGAAGGCATAGCTTGTCTAATATGACATTGCACATCCGAAAATACTGTTAGACTCTGGTCCAAATACATGGACTCAAAGTAAATCGGGAAGTCATAAGGCTTTAACTTTTCTCCTAAAAGCATAATATCATTATATTCATTTTTATGCACGCTTTTATGCAATTTTTCATTAAAACCATGTATCTAATGTACCTTCAGTTGTCAAAAAGTAAACAAAGTCGGATCGACAAATGTATGGATCCTCCTTCTCCTCAAAACCTAGGAACCTAAACGCATCCTCAATTTCCGACTCGGATATCCTGTAATAATGGTTGCTGAAAAGTTTGATAAAGTCTTCAAATGAAAATTCTGTAGTAAAGTCATCCGTGTAGTGTTGATCAAGCATTTTGATTCTTCTGGCTTCGTCTATCATTAAATCCACCTATAAAACAACCCGTTGGCATTTCATATCTCATGCAAAACTGAATTTTAATTAGAATCTCGATAATTACTTCGTATTCAGAAGGATAAAATCCACAAGCTCGACAAACCGCAGGGATTTCAGATATTCTAATTGTTCTAGTAATATTGAAAATGTCCGTTTGAGTGTCCACGCGTTTCAAATTCAGAAAGAAAAATATCAAGTCGATATCTTTGACCACGTCTTGGCATGCCCCACCCCAGTTCCTTCGAAGGTTATGATAGAATGGGGTTATTCCAGAGCCTCCCATAATTACGGTGGCTTCCACTGACCGCACGGATGCTTCCCACTGCAAAGCGGCATTATCCTGGTGTCCTATTGTGAATATTTGCTGCTTTTCCGCAATCACAGAGATGTCAATAATTGGACCAGGATGAGTGAGTACTGCCATGTATTTGTGAGGATTTCCATCTATTGAAAAATGTTTTTGCCTTCCTGCTAAGTTGAGTTCTATGAAAAGTATAGCATAATTTAATTTACATACCCATCGGGGTATCAATTATTCCCAGCTTGTTTCCTCGTACAAATATTATAAACTTTTTGAAACGAGTAGGAGACATTTGAGCCGGAAACTCGATCATTCTGTTTATGGCATGCTCACGGCCAAACACTGGACCAGCCACGGTACCACGTACCCTTTCTTGATTATATTGAAACATTCTCAATTTATTCTGTAATTTTACATAAAAATACTATCAGTTATTTTTAAAAAGTTAATGGGCTTCTGAATTTTATGAAAGCAAAAGTCTATAAAACTAACCAGTGTGTTTGAAAACGTAATACAGTCAACCCCAAATTCTGCTGGTCCATCAAAAACCATTGCAGTTGGTTGACAAGTTTCTTCCAATCGAAGAATTTTCAAAACTCGAAGTCCCTTTGGATCACCAGGATTGCAGTTTTCAATATCATATTCAATCAGATAGCGATCAAGGCCTAGAGAAAACAATCGATTCTTTCCAGTTTTAGGATCATGAAGAAACTGAACATCACAAATATCCAGTTGATGAGTACGACATTTTCCAAGCGTGACAAAGGATCTTGTTTTCGGTAGATACTTCAACAGAACAATGATTTTGTTGTTTGTCTGAAATGGATTTGAAAACATGCTTATCATGAAGCGCATTAGTTTGCAATTTCAAGATTTAGTTTTGTACAAAGGAATTATTCAATTTACAAAGTAGCTTAATAAGAGACCATCCTCTGAGAAAATTATTCGTAATATTGGATGTGATGTGATAAACATCGGTTGAATAAACGTTTTCCATGAAAAATTTCGGCGAAAGCACAAGTGGCCATCCACAAGACCAAAGCATAGAAAAAACCCTAAAGAATGTAAAAAATCAATGAAAAGAAAGCTTGATAACTTAAAGAATCCAAGTGATTGGTACTGCGTAATTGATTTTCGTACCAGTTGGATGGAACTTCATAGTACTGACTTTGTGAGATCCAACAAAAATTTGATCTCCAAACATCCGTTTGTGCGTAACGAAATCATAAACCTGTACTTCTCCTTTCCTTGTGCAAAATACCACGTTATTTCTTAAATAAAAAAATATTGGGTTTTGGTCCAAAATGCCCTTGAAACCAATTTTTTGAAAGATTCATAACTGCATTTTATGAAATAAGCTTACGAAGAAGGACACACGTCGCAAGTGACAAATTTTCCTGGAGTGCCATTAACAAGAAGATCAATTTTAGCCTGGTTAAAATGGTAATAGTATATGTCTCCCGATGCTACCGCTACAGTTACGTTAAAATTCAAAATTAACTCAAAATTGTTGCATGCAATCAAAAGATGCTTTTGAGATTAAATGTATTCGTACAAAATACGAAATCAGTGCAAGGCATGGGTGGTCGTTGAATTGTGGTCATTGAGAGTTCCCGATCTTTTACACCACCAAGCGAATAGTCTCTAATTCTACTGTTATTTTGTCGCTTTAGATAGTTCTTAGATTCTTTGTCAAACGTCGCCCCTAATAAGTGTACAAATATTTTAAGTTTAACAAACCATGCAGGCATAAAATTCATGAAAGATTCTCTAGTAACTTACGTAGCATTTTCTTGAAAGCAGGTACTTCATCAGTTAAATTGAAACTAATGCAATTAACTGATGGCAAAAAGAAGTTCTTTGTCCATCTCAATAGCTTCAAATCATGGTCAAAGAAACGAATGATTCCTTTTTCGTCTCCGACAACAGCATACCTTTATACGAAGATTTATTAAAATAAGTAGTGCATTTTTTCATATTTTGCTTTTATTAGTCATAGTTAATCCTATTACTCTTTGTAAACAGTAAAGCAAGTAAGTCCGTCCTCACTAAGCTTGTAATAGCGTTTTAATTCTCGGACATTTTTCTTAGGATCCGGAGGATCCTCCAAAGCCAGCGTCACTGGGGGCGTCCAAACACAAAGATAACCTGGTCGACAGACACGGGAAATTATTTCACAGTATCTTCACAGTTTGGTACACATTTTTAGCTAATGTAGTCCTAAATTACCTGACATAGTGGAGGTCACCAGCCACTTTCCTTCTTTCATCCATAATGAATTGCAGAATTTCTTGTATTTTGCCATGAAGTTTCGACGAGTTCGTGGTTTATAACAGAAAATGCTGTCACCAGTTTGCTCTTGTTCGTTTTGTTCACCCACTCTTATCTTAAATATATCAATAAAAGAGAACTTAAAGAAAATTGTTCATAATTTAATTGCAGATATAAAATGTATTATCTGTCTTAGTTTACCCATGTACAAAACACAATAGACCTGTCTCCTGTGGCCGTAAAGAATTCAGGTCTATTATCATCAAAAGTAAGCTCCCGTAATAGGTCCGATGTATTATGTGGAAATTGGCCAATTACTGCAAATGTTATAATTTTTTTCAAGAATTGTATGTTATCAGTTTTAGTCTTTATTTTTAATACTGTGCTAACCAACTGGGTGCTTTTTCTGGTTCTTTGGATTGAAATCCCATAAACAAACTGATTGTTTTCCTGGATCCTCATTTCCAATTGAAGCCAAAATGAAATCAACTCCTGTGAATGCCAAAGTAATGCATCCTTTTCCATCGTGCGGCTCGGGAAAGAACTTCAAAGCTTTGCTATTTATAAATTTAAAATACGCTTTAGTCAATAAGTTTGATAAATCTTTAGCTGTTTTACTAGATTTTCGCTTACCCAGTTAAACTGTCCCAAATAATTATTAAACTTCTGTGCCCGGAATCAGCGGATGCAAAGAAGCGGTTTTGTTTGTCTAACGCAAGTGCAGTAATTGTATTTTTCTGAAAAATGAATTGGTAATTAAAACCAAATATTTCAAACACCCAACCAGTTATAATTATATATTTTTTCATATCCATACATGCCCCTGTAGACATTGTTGTTCATTTCCCACAAAATCGTAAATGATCACAATGTTGGAAGATGCATAGGCGATGTGATTTTTGTATAATCCAGTGAGATTTATTGCCTTCACATTTGGTAATCTTCCATAAACCCATTTCAGCTTCTATTGTTTAAAATGTTCAGTTTTCAGAATTAAGTTCATTATTCTGTCTTGAAATATTTTAAAACTCTTCTCACAAAAGGAGCCAATGATTCCAAGGAACTCAACGCATTCTCCTCAAACTCATTATTTTCATGAGTTCGCCGTTTTAAATAGTCTTCCGTAGTATGTGCAAGTCCACCCAGGGCAGTGTCCTCGTTCTGAACATGACAAACTTCTTCAAGTTTTAACTTTCTCGGAGCGTCACTTGCGTCCGAAGCTATGTCATCCAAAGTGATCTCCAAGTTTTCAGTGGTTTTCTTTTTCGAATGCCTTTTCCGCAAGGCTTTCTCCTTTGCTTGTGTGCCATCGACATCTCCTGAGGGCTCAGGAGGCTCAGTAGCACCACCCGGAAATGTTACATGCTTTGAATCTAGAGTTTCTGGATCCATTGTCACCCAGAGAAAAGTTACAGACTACAGATAAATCTAGAGATCAACGAAAAATAACCACTTTCAATGAAATTGTGTTTTGAGGGTAATCGAAAACGTGTATCTTAGCGAGTGGTCACTTGCAGGAAAATTTAAAGTGATGGTGTTTGATCAATAATTAAAATGTACATGGTAGGTATATAAAATCATACTTGATCATGCAAGGCAAACAGAATTTGTGTAAATGTGAATTCTTTCAGTTTTTAAAACTATTTTTATTTCATCACTTTGTAAATGGTTAGGCAGTGTCAATTCTTTGCGACCTTCGCACCCAAAGAATTCTTTCGTTTTTGGGGTAAAGTGAGAATGTCATGTTCAAGAATGGATAAGTTGTCATGAGAGAGAGGGGGATGAGCAATGAGAAAACTTGGATTTTGGAAAATAATTAGTCTGGGGGTTTGGTGGTTGTCATACTTGACCTTGACAGACAGGAAGTGGACAAGCCGGTGTTAGTTTGTGTACTTCCGGTTCAGTGCACGTAAATTACACGCGTAGCACGTGTATGTCATTTTTTGATGTAGTGAGCAAATGAGCTACGAACAAGAGCATCTCGAATTGGCATAGTGTCGGCGAGAACGCGAATGGATCGAATCACAACCACAACAAACAGAGCAAGAGCTCAAGGTGATTGTTGATTTCAAGCTACAGCTGGGATGTCACATGTGCTCTCTGTGTTCTCATCCACAACAACATTGTCTTCCAAGAAGTGAAAGTGATTGCTCAATTGGCTCAATATTTGTTAAAAGCAATTAAAAGCATTCTGTTGACTGTTGGCCCTTGATTGATGGTGAACCTTGATTACTCTGCGGATGATTTAGCTGTACGTCTACCTCGGAACAGATTCCGTCGGAAAATAGTAGTAAGCATTTAACATTTTATTTTACAAATTATCATTGTCCAAATCTGACTTGTCCACAAGACAAGCCATTCAGTATTTGAATGCTTATAAAGTACGCAAACTAAGTCACGTACGCAACTTTTTAACGATTGTCCTCTATTTATCTTCATATCTTATCAAACAGACATAGGTATATGGAACTAGGGATATTTAAACTATGATAGCACGTGTTATCACCAAAGCCGGTTTGGGTAGATAAAAGGGAAGGGCAACACACTGAGCAGTTATATTAGTTGTTTTTAATTCAAACAGGCTCATTCCTTCCTGGGACGGTTCTACAAGCGTTAATACGTTTTATAATGCAGTATTAAACAGTTCAGTATTTTGTTTCTCTATTTTAATTAGATTTACAAGACGTGCCTTCATCCGCTTCGGAGTTGTTCGTGAGAAAAATGTGTCCGCTATGGCCTGCGCATTTTATTTTAATGTACATGCTAATGTTTGGAATGGTATGGCTGGCATCCTTCAAAATGGTGGGTGCTGCCATGAAGGTAGCTGATCAGTACAATATAACGTTTGGACAGAATTCTCTTGATAAATTGCTGATGGATGAAACTCTAAGTGTTGACGTAAGTTGTCTATATCAAACAGTGCAAAACTTCTAAAGATTTGTTTAAACGAGTGGTTATTTTTATTATAATATAGGTACATTTTACGAGAGTTGGTGATGATGCAAGTATAGTTGCTCAAGGAATTATGTATTCTTCAGAAGACGAAGATGTGGTGTCGGTGAATCCAAAATGGGAAAAAATTAGTGCCTCAGAGGAGTCATTTAGTTCTACAGTGAATGTAACCGGTGAATTTATTGGTCGCAGAGAAATATGCGCCACACTTGTTGATGAAAAAAATGAAACGATTAGTACTCAATGCGCTGATGTGATTGTTACACGAGAGTCTGGAGCTATTGATAAAGCTTTCACTTATAGCGTTATTGTACTTGTCGCCATAATATATGTCAACATGGGAGCCGCTTTGGACATGGAAATTGTGAAGCAGACGATGAAAAGACCGATTGGACCGGCTATTGGGTTCATGGCGCAGTTTGTCATTATGCCTCTGGTATTAAATATGTCATGTCATTTACATGTTTTAAAAATATGCATCCACCACAAATTATAATTACGTTTCTTGTCTTTTAGCTTGCGTATGGAATAGCCAAGGCTCTTATTCCTGATGAATCTTTGCAACTAGGATTGTTTATAACCGGTTGTTCTCCTGCTGGTGGGGCTTCAAACATTTGGACTCTTACTCTCGGTGGGAATCTGGATTTGTCCATAACAATGACCACGATATCTACATTTTCGGCTTTTGGTATGTCAATTTAACAAGTTTACAGTCATAGTTTTATGTTCTTGCAAGTTGCGTCTTATTGTCCAATTGAAATCAATGATTTTTAGTAATGATGCCACTGTGGATCTTGTATTTTGGACGTCTTATTACAACTGAGGCACATTTGCGAATTCCTAATTCTAGAATTGCCACATTTTGTGTGTCGTTAGTGGTTCCATTGTTTATAGGAATAGTGGTTAAAAGGAAACTCCCAAAAGTGGCAAATTTTCTAGTCAGGATATTGAAACCTTTTGCAGCTTTTTTGATACTTTTTATAATTGTATTTGCCATATACACAAATGTTTACATATTCAAACTTTTTAACTGGCAAGTGAGTGATAAATATCTTTATACCACCATTGTTGTTGGAAATATTTATGTGTAATACAGTTGAATTACAAATTAATTGGTTTTCTAGATTGTGGTTGCGGGTATGTTGCTTCCTTGGCTTGGATATATTTTAGGAGCATGTTCAGCCCTTTTATGTCGTCAAAACTGGAAAGATAGTTTGGCAATAGGAATTGAAACTGGTGTTCAAAACACGGGTCTAGCAATATTTGTATTACGATTTTCATTGGACCCACCTGATTCTGACTTGACAACTGGTAAGTTTGTAGTAGCATTTAATGAATTTATGAAATAAAAAATAAATCCTGTATTTATGCATTTACAGTTATGCCAGTGGCAGTTGCGATAATGACCCCAGTACTTCCTATGGTACTTTTTGTAGTACAAAAGATTGTAGCTAAAGTTCGTCCATCTGAAAAAGGAAAAGAAGCAGAGGTAAGAGCGTGTGCTTTACTAATTGGAACAGAGGAGGGATCAATCAACAGTCAATGCAACCTTATTGGAGATGGTGCTTTTCAGCCGGCATCTGTATACCCGTCTTGAATTAAGTCTTAGCTTATTGGGGGCTTTATCATGTTGTGATTGTACGTTTAAAAACGGTGGAAGTATTTATGTATCGCTATCGTTTATGATTTGAGTGTGCTTTATATAAGCTATATGTACATTTCGCTTTTTGCTTAGTATGCTTGTTGTGACTTTTTCCTAATCCGTAAAACTAGGGATACTGATTAATACATGATTTTATATTTATTTTCAGAGTGGAAATACTACGGATGTTTCGGTATCATCAATGACGATAGACGTTATTGCCTCAAACAAAGACATCGTTCAAAATACAAATTAATATTGTTCTACTTTTTAGAGGATTCCATATTTCGATGTTTTATATGATACTCCAATGAGTAAGAATGAATGCCATGTTTTTTAAAAACTGAAACGAAATTTTTGAAGTAATACATTCGCTGTTTATTTGCGTAACTTCATCATGTATATTATGTACTGCTAAATTAGCAGTGCTAATAATATACATGCAACATAGGCTTATATTTTACTGAAAGAACGCTTTTCCTTCTTTGTTAAATTCTCCTTCTTGCCTTGCATTCCCAGCTTAATGGAATGCCAATGTTACATTTTCATTGATTTCTTCACCGTCACCCTTTTCATTCTATAGTTGTTAGTACCGGACAAGGTTTGCATTTCACATCAATTTCCACTTCCACTGGAAATATTGCATATTGAGTGTTTTGGCCAGGTGCAAATAAGGGGATATTGATATTCCATTTTTATACTTCCCAACTCCAGCCAAATTCGGCGAAAGCATAAAAATAAGCCACTCCAAAGTGCAAGTGGAAACTTTCCACTAGAAAGTAGAAGAGATCTTGCAAATGCAAATGCCTCGAAAGAATGAACAATGGGCTATAGAATATAGAGACGAAGATGGTGAATGGACGCAAATAAGTATGTGCATAGTTGTTGTGTATAGACACATGCTCCCGTAAAAACATATGTTCTTATGCTGCAATCATATGTGCTTTGACTTGTGTGCTTTTTGTTTGGCCATAAAAATAGGTACGGTTACGTCGTACGTCACAAAATAATACAGCACAAAAGTGAAATTAACTTGAACTATTGGACTGAAGAAGGAGGAGGAAATTGAGTATTTCTTTGCTCCAATTTCTTTAGCATTAAAGCAGGGTTGGATGGGTGAAAGAACACTTTCCCGTCTGCAGGGTGTATCGATGACTAAGACTGGTTCGTTGGAATAGTTATCTACTGGATTAGTTGATGGTCAACCCAAGATGAAAGGGGAAAGGCAAGGACTGACCCATAAGATAATGTGACAGTTTTTACTTGCCTAGAGTGATAAGATTTACAAAAAATCTTGGTCCACGTCTGCCCGTTCAAACTTATTAACTAATCATCCTAAACCAATATCAACTAACTGTTGGAAAGTTTGCTTTTGAATGATGATTCATTTTTTGGTTTACATAACGTTTTTGGTTTGAAGGGCATTTTGCTAACTGTTTTATGTGTGTCTGCAAAACAGAAGGTGAATTTTAATAGGTTAAGATTACAAATGCATGAAAGATACATTTTAATCCGTAATCCGCTTAAAATGATCCACTGGATGATGTTTCATTACTGAGTGTTTGGAACCTGTACCTAAGAGAAATTTTGGTGCTTTGTGAATAGGTGTTTATTCTTATATACCTATCGCCTTTGTGTGGCAAGACAGGATATCAATATGAACTGTATATTATATATAGACACGTAATTATGTCAACTGCTAAACCCTAATTTTGTGACAAAGCAGATTAAAACAACTTAACAGCTTATTGTTCTGGGTAGTTTTAATACACTGCGAGTCATAGTGAATAGGTAGATTAATCAGAACATTCATTTGGAAGGACTTTTCATATCTACTCATTATCAACCTGGCACACCCTCTGAAACTTATCAGCCACGGCGACTCAAGCGAAGGAAACGACGAGGAGGTAAATAACACTTTACTGGATTGGTACCCCATTTTCCACGTGAAGCTGTAAATCGTAACCCACTCATTTGTGATACTTGTAAAGGAGGAGGCGGAAGAAGAGGACGACGAGGAGGACGAGACTTCGACCCTAGTACTTTACCACCGAAGGAAGGATCGAAATCCACAAAACAAGGGCGGATGGTATCCCGTGGAGGAACTCGAGATGGCGAGTGTAAATTTGCAGCAGGATGACTTGGGAAGTATCAATGCAATTAACGAAGATATTGAACAGGACGCAGATGGGTTGGAGGAAACCCTTATAAGACCAGGGGATGACGACCGAGACATCATTGCCTGTTTGCCTCCAAGGGATAGGTACTATAGATTTCCACGCTAAATGGTTTGATTTAGTTTGTCCAGTAAAATATTGATTGATGAAAGTTGTTTAATTTTTGTATAGATATTGGGGTGTTTACGCTATATTTTACTTTCTTGGAATTACAACCCTTCTTCCGTGGAATTTCTTTATCAATGCAGATCAGGTATACATATTTTCCAATTTAGTACAAAGGATTTTGCATTCCCTTTATCTAAAAACATGTTTCGACTATCATTTCAGTATTGGATGTACAAGTTCAGAAATGTGAACGAATCCAACAATGATACTGGCTTGGAAGGAGCTTGGGCTGCTGTGGGGGATGACCATTACCATAGCCCTCATGGAAAAACACATTTCCAAGCTAGCTTTACATCTTATTTGGCCATTGCGTCTAACATACCCTCAACAATTTGTTTTTTGATAAATGCATACATTTCACGCTAGTAAGTTACCAGATTATACATATTATGAAGAGATTTTGCTTGATACATTGGTATAATTTACATTAACTTTTTAATGCGTTTAATTTTCAGTATTTCCGCAAATGCAAAAATCATAATAAGTTTGGGAATCACGTTTGTCATCTTTCTGGCGTCAACGGCTCTGGTTCAAATAAATACTGATGCATGTAAGTTTTGTTTAAGTCGCAATTTTATCCTCTATCGCATATATTCATTAGAAACGGCAGTTTTACATTTTATATGAATTTTAATGCAGGGCAACAAGAGTTTTTTATCATTACAATGGTTTCAGTTGTTCTCATGAACGGTAAGCAAAAAAATCAAATTTTTAAATGAGTAATTATTGTTATTGGCAGTAGCATTAAAGTTCTTTTAATATTTTTGTAGCATTTTGTTCCTTTTTTCAATGTGGACTACTTGGAATAGTGGGAAAGTTTCCACCAGAATACACTACAGCAACGATGTCAGGTAATGCAAATTAAGAGTTGTGCTGTTTTCACTAAGGCATGTTTTTTCTAAACTATGCATCGAAGTTACATTTAGGTTAGATATTAATGAATTTTGTTGTTTTGTAGGACAAGCATTGGGTGGAATATTCGCATCGTGTGCAAATATCCTGTCAATTTTACTTGGCGCGGACCAGGTTCGCTCAGCACTAATATACTTTGTCCTTGGGTCTGGATCTTTGCTTTTTAGTCTGTGTGTTGCTGTTATATTACCGAAAACAATATTTTACAAGTTTCACATTGGGGATAAAACCCATCAAGCATATAGATGGGTAGAAAATTATCCCCCAGAAGCACGTCTAAGACCTCCTGACGTTAAAAGAGTTAAGAGCTGGTATTTTATCTTCAGAAAGGTACGACATGTATGATTATGAATTTCCATTACTTTAAGAAATTCTCGATATTCAATATGAAAATGAATGAATCATCAGGTATGGATTCAAGCACTGGCTGCAATGATGACATTTGTGGTAACCCTTGCCGCATTTCCTGCTTTGGTTGTTCTAGTCGTATCCGAAGACGTACCATCACTTTGGAATGGTATGCACGTTTAATACTTCTTTATGAATTCAATTCTAAATACAAAATATAACTTGGAAACTTGATCCTTATCTATAGATATGTACTACCATCCCGTTGTATCCTTCCTGGTTTTCGCATGTGGAGATTATCTTGGACGAGTGTTTTCTGGTTCTTTGAAGCTGGTATAAATGCATAAAATAGATTTTTAATGCATCAATCATAGTAATGAGAAATTAAGTACTAAAGAATATGTTATTTCTTGCTTCATGCGTCATATAGCCGGAGAAATCTTCTCCTTGGACGCTAATCCTAGCCGTACTAAGGATTGGAATTTTACCAATGATAATGATGTGTGATCTTCAACCTCGACATTATCTTCCAGTCATTTTCAATTCAGACATAGAATTTGCTATTATATCTTTCTTTTTTGGATTCTCCAATGGATATTTGGCAAACATTGTTTTTATCAACGCGCCTCAGTAAGTCAATGTAGTACACAATGTTTCTAACATTTTATCTGACTTCAACAATATCTTATTTATTCCCGTAGGCTAGTGGCACGTGAAGACCAAGAGGATGCAAATGGTGTTATTACAACATTCTTGGGCTTAGGACTCTCCATTGGAGTAACTTTAAGCTACTTTTTGCTTCGTTTGCTTTGAAGTCAGGAGGTAATATTTTTTAAGTTAAAGTAGGCAGATAAGCATATCACCTTTTATCAAGTCTGACAATCTAGCATAGATGAAATGCGTTAATGTTAGGGTTCATGTGTACAAAGGTTTTAGTTTATATTGCGGATTTTTATTTTTCGCTATATATCGTTATCACATTGCGTATTAATTTATTTATTAGCTAAATGTTTATATTGAACAATCTTTATAAAAGCAACCTGTAATGTGATAAAGGCTTTTCTAGAGATTAGTGGGACGTATTGCTTTATATGAAAAATATGTTTAAGCAAACTGTAACTGTTGTAATATGTTGATATTTAATTAGAATTAGAATGTGATAGGACCAATCATGAAGAAAATAATATTAATAATAAACGTTTAGTGATGTAGAATCATTTGTAATTTACACGCAAATAATAGAAACAATTTTATTCGCATTTTAAAAAATCAATAAATTTTGAACTCGATATTACTCCTGTGTAATCGTATTGGACCAGCATTACGAATTTACAGTCAGTTTGTTAAAATTCGGATTTTACGGCCTTGATTAAGACTTGACGATACTTAACTATGCTTTCTTAGAGTTTATTCTCAATTTCGGTGATTATTTGGAAGTGTAAATGCAAACCATGTAATATATTATTAAGCGTTTGGTTGTAGGCGAAAAAGTTGAAAGTATTTTCTCTTAACATACTTACTGCTCAAACAACAAATACTACATTCTCAGACTAGAACATTATTTTTCTTCAGTACACTCCCACATTTTTTGCGTAAGGAAATCAAAAATTGTCCGTAAGGATGAATTCCCGTGACTTTCCCTTTGGAGGACGTATCATCGGCTGAGTTACATTGTAGTACATTGCGAGCTTCACAATATAGCTTTAATGGAATCATAGCAGCTTGGGCAGTGCAAAATGAGTCCATACTGGAATAAGATGATACAAGAAATCCATCCACAATCAATGTTCCAGTAGTAGTCAATGGGCAATAAGCACCAATCAAAACCTTCTTGGCAGTCTTGGTAACGGCTGTCGTTTCAAATTCGTTGTTGTTAAAGTACAAGGCTTTATCACCTACTTGAAAATACTTCGCTCGTTTAGGAACGACAATATTTCCCTTGTCAGACTTGCATTGCATTGCACATTGAAACAATAAATGATCTTCGGTAGCTGTTAGCGTTTTTCCATTGTCAAACTCCAAAGCAAGGTACTCGAAATACTGATCATCATTTCTGTCAAGAAATGTGCAAAACCGGGCATTTCCCAATTTGCTCACTTCAAGTTTATTTGATAAGCCAAGCCATGTTTGTTGCAAAGTGCTTGTTTTTAAAGCACTGTGACATTGTCCTAACTTTTCAATCTCCAGCTTTTCCCCATTTGCTAGACTAACCAAAGCTCCTCTGGGAAAGCATCCTCCTTCTTTTTCCACTGCAGATTTAGTACCCCCGTTAGCAACATCATCTCGGTTTGGAGGTATTGGTTTTGCGACAGCCACTGTGTTCAGCGTTAAATTATTAGCTAAATAGTCCCGAGTTGCTTGACAAAGAGCAGAAGATTGGTCCTCAGTTGCAAAGTTGTAATAAGGGAACAACTTAGTGTTGCAACGCAATTGCGATGGATTATTTTCCACAGTCTCCGCCCAACGCTGAAGCACTTGGGGGCTAATAGTTCCCAAATTTACAAATTTTGGAGGATCCCCTCCATTGATTCGCAAGTGTTCATTTGTAATACCAAAACTACGAAGATTTTTTCGGTCGCTGGAATTGTTGTAGTCTGTGTCAGTTTCCCCCGCAAGCAATGTCTTGAAAAAACCTGATACCTTCACATTCACGTCTTCAAATTGCTCTCTTGTTAATGAAGCTTGGTCTACTGTACAATTCAGTTGGATTGCGCCACCCACAGCTTGTTCACAAATAAGATGGGTTCCCCATCGTTCAAAAAATTTACTAAATTGGTCCTTGGTTTCTTCTGAGTACTTATTTGGAAGATTTGTTAACGCTGTTTCAAACTTCGGATTGAGTTGAATAGCATCATAATCAATCAGCTTGAATTCTGCCATCTGAAAATTTAGCAATATTTACTGTTACTTCATATTTTAATTCAAGCTTTTAATCACCTGTACTGAAGTTACCTGTATTTCCTGAATCACTGAAATCATACAAGACTCCCTTGACGCATTTCCGTTATTTACCCATTTTCCATCCGAGTGTGTTTCCACCACAAATTTGACACCAGCATCAATTCCATATTGATGCTTCATATGTTTCTGGTAGTCTTGCTTGTCATAAAAAGTCAACTTCTGAAATCTGGTTTCCCGGTTTTCGAAAACCTCGATAAATTTTGGCACAGCAAACTTTGAGTTCCCTATGCTTACAATTTTCATATTTGCTTTCTGTTGAATGACAGGACTGTTGGGTTTTACGTCTTCTGTGACTGGACAATATCCTCTTAACATGCTTTGAAAGTTGTGAAAAGGAATTACTGGCTGCGTGTTAGAAACAATACCAATTTGCAAGGAAGAAAGTTCTGTAGCAGCTTCCGCAATCTCAATTTCCGATGACTCCTCATCGAAAATGGTCACTTTGGCTTTTTCAGTCTTTTCTGGGCAAGCATCAGAAAAATAACGGGACACCAAAAGTATTCCAAGCAAATCCAAGTTTTCATCAAAGCGTCGCAATATTGCTTTGAACAAATTACAATGGGAAAATTCTCCATTGGGTAGTTTGCAAAATTCATTCTTTTGGTGATCGTTGTCATCTTCAGAGTCGCTGTTTCTAAAGTCCTCCGGCTTGTTTTCAACAGGAACAACTTCAACGTTTTCAATGTTTAATATTTTTCGAAACTGCTCCTTAATAATTGTCTTTCTTTGTTCAAGCTTTGTTGTAAATTTTTTCTTGCTTATTCCAAGAGATAATACGTGAGTTAGTACGACAATCACATTGTTCTTGTCCTCGTCGATTAGATCTGCTGTTATTTTAAAAGCTTGTAATGACCTAGCAAGTTGCGAATCCTGACCGTCCATGCGCTCATCAGTAGCATCAATGACAAATAGCAAAATATTCGGATAAACAGTTTTGCGAACCGAAGCCCTTTGCAAAGTTGTATTTTTACGCTCTGCGAGCTCAGACACAGTATTTCTGAATTTGCGAATAACTGCCATGTTTCGAGCTTCCTTTGTTGAATCGGTGTCAAATGTTCCTGGAACGTCGACAAAACTGAGATAGCCTTGAACTGCTGGATTTTCTGCGTAAACGCACAACTGTTTTTTTATCAGAGCAACATGTTCAGTTTCAGACCGACCCGAGCTGGTTTTACAAAGGTCATGGTCTCCAAATAGGGCGTTAATTGTGGAGCTTTTTCCTGATCCGGTAACGCCAGCCATAAATATTATTGCTGAGTCGAGGGGTCGACCAGCAATAAGTGCACCACCAGAATATTTCCTCACAATTTTCTGAGTTGGAGTAAAATTGGAGGGGTCATATCCGCACAATAACTTCAGTTTGTCGAAGTTAGTTAAATCGGGAAAGTATTTTGAGCGAAACTCTTCAATTGATGCTGGTAGCAATACTTTTTCACGTGGTACTGCCATACTGAAAAGTAAAACAGATACAATATTTTATATAAATTGATAATCTCTTATTAAATGGTTTTCTTCTAGTTGACACATTAAAAATTACCTTGTGCTGAATATTTAGCTACGTTTTTTTAAAAATAAGATCAAAAGCTTAGCGTTTGAAAAAGTGTGCTGTGTCGTCTACTAATATTTTTGTGCGAATGAAAAAAATAGAACACAAAATCAAATAAACAACATCGTATTTAGTGTTTGTTGTTCTCTTGAAAATCTGTTGATGCGCACAGCAACAGCAACAAGGCAACGTTGCATAGAATCCACTGAACAAAGTGCAACAAGTGTTTTCATAAAGGTCCACCTAGAGTCCGATTACAACTACAAGTACAATACCAAAATTTTGCATTCCACTTGTAGTTCTGCGTTTATAGTTTCCAATTTTCATTGCATTCCACTTGTAGTTCTGCGTTTATAGTTTCCAATTTTCATTGCATTCCAATTCACATTGGGGTATTTTTTATTGCATTCCAATTCCAATTCATACTGTGGCATTCCATTTCCTATTCTCATATGGTGTTTAGAGTACAATGCAATGCGAATTCAATGCATCGATTTTGGTACCAAAATTGGAAGTACAATGCCAAAATCAAGAATTCATTTCAACTCGAGAGTTGGAAAGTAGGAAGTAGGAAAACACAATTGCAACGTCTAAATTAGCAACATGTAGAATTCAAATTCAAATGTGAATTGGAATACAAATTCAACCAGTTTCCTATTTCGCGTTTATAGTTTCCACATTTAAAATTGAATTGAACAATCTTTATAAAAGCAATCTGTAATGTGATAAAGGCTTTTCTAGAGATTAGTGGGACATATTGCTTTATATGAAAAATATGTTTAAGCAAAAACTGTAACTGTTGTAATATGTTGATATTTAATTAGAATTAGAATGTGATAGGACCAATCATGAAGAAAATAATATTAATAATAAACGTTTAGTGATGTAGAATCATTTGTAATTTACACGCAAATGATAGAAACAATTTTATTCGCATTTTAAAAAATCAATAAATTTTGAACTCGATATGGCTACCACTGGTAGACCACCAGTTGTATGGTCGTGAATGGTTGCCCATTACCCATGTCGTCCGTTTTCGGGGATAAGTACGACGCTATTTTCCGTCCTGGGTTCACAGCTAACATTTTTCTATCATTTTGCTGACTTTTCTTCCCTTCCTTTCATGTCAACCCAGACTTCCTGAAAAATCTTGCAAACCAGAAATCTAACAGTTTTTATTGTTTTAAATTGACTGTTGCTGCTGTTGTTAAATTGTCCACATTTAAGTAGACAAGCATTTAAAAAAGTGTTCCGCCCTGGGTTCACTGCTCACATTTAAAAAAATGCTTTGAACTTGTCGTGTTGAAATAATGCTATTCGATCTCCACTATACCTGTGGTTTAATCTTTTCGGGGTCAACAGACAGATCATGTTCCAGATTGACTATGAAATTGTATACATGGGCGAATTTGTCCTGCTGGTTACCTCCAAAGCATTACTGTCTTTTTAATTGGGGTTCATTTATTATAATGAGTGCGGTCATCGGTAATGACCATTGCTTAATCTGTTTCATACCGACACGGCCAACTTGACTTGTGCGCTTTCACTCAATCCCGTATCCATCTACTTCGTACCTTCTGTTCAATTTAAGAGAACCTTAGAAGCACTACTGGAATATTTTTCTTACTGATAATAATGGTTCATCGGATAGAGTAGAAATATACTAGAACAGAAATTTAAAAAAATGAATGGAACTCCAAGCAAAAAGGTGAAACAGTATGTAATTTTGAACGGTTACTTTATCTCATTAGTACCAGTGCACTCTGTTGTTGCAGCATTGAGACAAGCAGCAAACCAGGCAAATAAGTTTTGCTATCTTTCTTTTGTTGGCTGTTAAATAACGTTGCATTTCTTATGAATTCAATGGACAGAATAAACCGGAGAACCACAAATTTAGGAAAACTATTCCAATTGTGGCACGGAAACAAGCAAAGCGTTGCAAAATTCCTTCTAAGCAGAATAGCGAATAATAGCAATAATCTTGTATCCTGACTTTCTATAAAAATCCTTTTATCACTACTAGCAACAAAAATTTTAACCTTTAAATAAAAGCCGCTTTAAGTGCTAGTGCATGGTTTATGCTTTTATTGCACCTTTTATATTTGATAACTAATGATAAATAACAATCACTTGTAGGTGAGTCTGCAAACACCAACTAAGATTAATAGTGAGTTATGACTATAGATGCATGGAGAAACGCCGTCTCATCGTTCCCTACACGCATCGAGTTTACCAACATGTCTTTGTCTCTTTGTGCATCATCACAGAGGCTTTATCCCCAGGTATTATCATCTTGGCATCACTGCCACTGTTGGTCTACCAGTGGATAAATGCCTGCTAGATAGCCATAAGCATTTTCATAGTCTGATTACACTTAAATCTGATTAAATTAAAATGGTGGAAGCATTTAGAGAAAATTATAAAGCTGGCTGATAAGCTAAATATTTTTTCCATAAACATTCGCAGTTACATTTCAGTGTGGAGCCAGTAATTTTAAGTGTAAACATTTTTATGTGACATCCTCTACAAATCTTTTTGTAGTACCAAATCGTATAAGTAACCGTTTTTACATGAGAAATATTATGAGAAACAGACAATCGTAATTCGTCTTTATGAATTCCTTCCTCAGGCACTTCAAAATAGTTTATTCTTTTTATCTCTGATATTAGCTTAAATGAACAAAGCTGATTTTGTATCTATAGTTGGAAATGCAGACAGTGAAATTAGAATGAATCATACTTTGGCTGTGTACTTCATTGTCAATTCAACCACACGTTTATTGTGTGTAGTCGGCCGTATGATTACCTGTAGTTTCACCACTTTGGTAAGAATTGGAAAGCCAGTTCCAGTTCACCAATACTAAGCAGGTACGAACTGGACAGGGAGTTCTAGCCAGCTTTTCTAAACTTAAGGGATGACGATCCGTGTGGCATACAATTTTGAGTTGTTGAAAGGAAGGCTCACCGTCACGCGTTTAGGCTGCGGTTTCATGCAATTCCATTGCATGAAAGTTTGATGACGCGAACGCAAAGCACTCGAATGCCATCTTTCTACCTAAAAGAAATTCTTCAAATCTCTAAACTGGTACTTTCACCGACTTTTAGAGTATTGAAACTCCAGCGGGTAATTCATCCTCATTTAAAGCATCAGCCAACAACTATTTTTCTATTTTGATATTTTAATGGACTTTGGTAGGCTAGTAAAAAGTACTTCCTGTTATTACCGGGCCATAATAGTTTATTGAAGGCAACTGCAATTATTTTACTAAGATTCCCTCAGTTCTTTAAGCTTTCAAATGTTTATCAGAATGCTTGGGTAGCAAGTTGGGTAAAATCAATATTTCCATGATTTATGAATGGAAATTGCGGCAGCATCTCAAAATACGTTTCTCCTGTAAGCAAGTTTTCTCATCAACAATATTCTTTAACGTTGAGTGCAGAATCTAACAGCAGAATCACATAAATCATTGCTACGTTGGCTAATGAAAGCGTAACGCATCTTAAAGTCACCTCTTACGAATTTTGGCTGTCATTTTAAGGCATACCTTCGGAAACGAGACCAAGAACAAATCATAATTAAACCTTACCACACCTTACCTTGGTACGAATTGGACAGCCAGTCCCAATCTCCTTATAAAAAGTAGCTACAATATGGACAGGCATTCCACTTCTATTTTCACTAAGCTGGTATCAATTGGACTGCTAGTCCCAGTTTACTAACACTTAGTATGTTAGTATAGGACTGCCAGTACCAATTTACTTTTAATAAGCAGGCAAGAATTTGAAAGCCAGTCCCAGTCTATTTTTTACGAAGCAGGTACTAATTGACTAGGTAGTCCTTGACAGCTTCCACTTGCAGATAAGAATTGGACAGGCAGGACCATTCTACTTTCGCCACTCGAGAGTGCCAAGAGAGGCAGTAGTGTTGGACTACTTTCACTACCTTGGTACTAGTTTGGCTGCCAGTCACAACCTACTTTCACTTAGGAGGCAAGATTTTACAACCAATCCCAGTCTACTTTCACCACTGGTAAGAATAGGACTGCCAGTCGAAGTCTACTTATACGAAACAGGTAACAATTGGACACGCCGTACAATTCTACTTTCACTATTTTGCAAAAATTTGGACACCCAGTTCAATTCTACTTTCAATAAGCTGGTGCGAAATGGAAAGCCAGTCCAATTTTACTTTCACTAAGCTGGTATAAAATTGAAAACCAGTCCCATTGTATTCTCGCTAAGCAGGTTCGTTTCTAATTTCACTAGTTTTGCAAGAATCGGAAAGTTAGTTCCAGTCTACTTTCACTAAGCTGGCAAGAATCGGACTCCTAGTCCCAGTCTAGTTTCACTAGGCTGGTACGAAATGCAAAGCAAGTCCCATTCTACTTCCGCTAGTTATGCAAGAACTGGACACCCAGTCCGATTCTACTTTCGCTAGTTTGCTAAAAATTGGACAACCAGTCCAACTCTACTTTCACTAGTTTGGCAAGAATTGGACTTGCAGATCTATTCAACTTACATTAAGTTGGTACCAATTGGACTGCTAGTGGCAGCCTACTTTCAATTAGCGGGTAAAATTAGAACTGCCATAACCATTCAATTTTCACTAAGCAGATAAGAATGGACAGGCGTTCCCATTCTACTTTCGCCACTCCAGAGTGCTAAGAGAGGCAGCTTCCTGTACTCTGGTACTAGTTGGACACCCAGTCCCAGTCTACTTATACTACTCAAGTTCGAATTGGACTGCTAGTCTGTAACTCCATGGGCAATGAGAAAATTTTGTCCGCGACCCACGGAAAATAAAATTTTCGTCACCATGTCCGTATTGTTTCGTTTTGCCCTCTGCAGCTGCACTTGGGAGTCCACCTCCTTCCACCATGAGGAAAGCTCCCGACACAAATTGGTGATATTTGAGGCTGAATTTTTTGAGTTGACCGTGACGACAGTGACCCAAGGGAATGCTATGCGAAAGCTTAGCTCTCTTGGTTGAGTCGTTTTGGAGATATCGGATGCCTTCTGCAGCGGCACTTGGGAGTCCACCTCCTTCCACCATGAGGAAAGCTCCCGACACAAATTGGTGATATTTGAGGCTGAAGTTTTTGAATTGACCGTGACGACAGTGACTCAAGGGAATGCTATGCGAAAGCCTATAACTCTTGGTTGAGTCGTTTTATAGATATCGGCTGCCCTCTGCAGCTGCACTTGGGAGTCCACCTCCTTCCACCATGAGGAAAGCTCCCGACACAAATTGGTGATATTTGAGGCTGAATTTTTTGAGTTGACCGTGACGACAGTGACCCAAGGGAATGCTATGCGAAAGCTTAGCTCTGTTGTGCGAGTCGTTTTTGAGATATCGGCTGCCCTTTATTTTAATGGCATGAGTTTGCTTTAACATAGAATCGAGTTTTTTCAAGAACGGTATGACGTAGAAGGTTGCGGTTTCGTTTTTTGCACATGCCGTTTAGTACTCTCAAGTATGCGGTTAATAAATGTAGATGCTATCTGGGTAGACCTTACTTCCCATTTTTTGTCTATGTCCGAGATTTTTTAAGTCGCTGTAACTTTTTTGGAAAAATACTTACCTTAATGACGTCTTCACTAAAGTTGCTTCAAATGTCCCAGGGAATCCAGAAAAAAATATTTTAAAAAAATTCGGGGCGATTTGAGAAAATTGACCTCTGACCCCACTTAAAATTTCGAATTTTGGAAAAACAAAAAATTGACCGCCTGCACAGTCACTTAAGGATTGTACATACCAAATTTCGTGAATTTATGGGCAACTGGGGCCGAGTTATCAGCTGCCCTTTGAGTAAACCTGTTGTGACCCATATCTCGTTAATGTGAGGTCATATGATTTTTAAAATTGCACATTAACGTACCAGTTTTTGTCAAGGAATACGGATATGGTGACGAAAATTTTATTTTCCGTGGGTCGCGGACAAAATATTCTCATCGCCCATGGAGTTACAGTAGTTCCATTCTACTTGCAAGAAGCAGTTACGGGTTGGATAGGCAATCCCAATCAACTTCACCAAGCAGGTAAGAATTGGCAACTATGTCCCAGAGTGGTACTAGTATAGAAATTTCAGCAAAATGTGTCACTCCCAATCGCAGAGCCAAAAATAGTAATGAAATAGAAAGCTAATGGCTTGTTTTATAAAGAGGTGCCCACTAGTCTTCCAGCTTAACGTATGGCCAGAATATTATAGATTACACTGCACCTTTACCTAGTTCATCACATAGTTACTAAACCTTCATTACATCATTTTAATCATCGACGAGATTGTGTCAACAAGATTTGCTTTTGCCATATTCAAACAATGTATTAATTGTAGTCATCGTGTTTAAATGAGAAACAAAAAATATCCTCGAATAAGTTGGCATTTTAGGGCCAAATTCGCTAGCCTTTCCGCCAACTCATTCGAGGTCCGATTTTTACATCACATTTTTACATCACATTTTTGCATCACATTTTTGCATCACATTTTTACATCACATTTTTCCCTATCCTCGAACGAGTTGGCATTTTAGGGCCAGATTCGCTAGCCTTTTCGCCAACTCGTTCGAGCATAGGATTTTGCATCACATTTTTGCATCACATTTTTGCATCACATTTTTGCATCACATTTTTACATCACATTTTTCCTATCCTCGAACGAGTTGGCATTTTAGGGTCAGATTCGCTAGCCTTTTTGCCAACTCGTTCGAGGATAGGATTTTGCATCACATTTTTGCATCACATTTTTGCATCACATTTTTCCCTATCCTCGAACGAGTTGGCGTTTTAGGGCCAAATTCGCTAGCCTTTTCGCCAACTCGTTCGAGGATAGGATTTTGCATCACATTTTTGCATCACATTTTTGCATCACATTTTTCCCTATCCTCGAACGAGTTGGCATTTTAGGGCCAAATTCGCTAGCCTTTTCGCCAACTCGTTCGAGGATAGGATTTTACATCACATTTTTGCATCACATTTTTGCATCACATTTTTCCCTATCCTCGAACGAGTTGGCATTTTAGGGTCAGATTCGCTAGTCTTTTTGCCAACTCGTTCGAGGATAGGATTTTGCATCACATTTTTGCATCACATTTTTACATCACATTTTTCCTATCCTCGAACGAGTTGGCATTTTAGGGTCAGATTCGCTAGCCTTTTTGCCAACTCGTTCGAGGATAGGATTTTGCATCACATTTTTGCATCACATTTTTCCCTATCCTCGAACGAGTTGGCGTTTTAGGGCCAAATTCGCTAGCCTTTTCGCCAACTCGTTCGAGGATAGGATTTTACATCACATTTTGCATCACATTTTTGCATCACATTTTTCCCTATCCTCGAACGAGTTGGCATTTTAGGATCAGATTCGCTAGTCTTTTTGCCAAGTTGGCAAAAAGGCTAGCGAATCTGACCCTAAAATGCCAACTCGTTCGAGGATAGGAAAAATGTGATGTAAAAATGTGATGCAAAAATGTGATGCAAAAATGTGATGCAAAATCCTATCCTCGAACGAGTTGGCAAAAAGGCTAGCGAATCTGACCCTAAAATGCCAACTCGTTCGAGGATAGGGAAAAATGTGATGCAAAAATGTGATGCAAAAATGTGATGTAAAATCCTATCCTCGAACGAGTTGGCAAAAAGGCTAGCGAATCTGACCCTAAAATGCCAACTCGTTCGAGGATAGGAAAAATGTGATGCAAAAATGTGATGCAAAAATGTGAACCAAAATCCTATCCTCGAACGAGTTGGCAAAAAGGCTAGCGAATCTGACCCTAAAATGCCAACTCGTTCGAGGATAGGGAAAAATGTGATGCAAAAATGTGAACCAAAATCCTATCCTCGAACGAGTTGGCATAAAGGCTAGCGAATCTGACCCTAAAAAGCCAACTCGTTCGAGGATAGGGAAAAATGTGATGCAAAAATATGATGTAAAAATGAAACTTTGAACGAGTTGGCAAAAAGACTAGCGAATCTGACCCTAAAAAGCCAACTCGTTCGAGGATAGGGAAAAATGTGATGCAAAAATGTGATGCAAAATCCTATCCTCGAACGAGTTGGCAAAAAGGCTAGCGAATCTGACCCTAAAATGCCAACTCGTTCGAGGATAGGGAAAAATGTGATGCAAAAATGTGATGCAAAAATGTGAACCAAAATCCTATCCTCGAACGAGTTGGCATAAAGGCTAGCGAATCTGACCCTAAAAAGCCAACTCGTTCGAGGATAGGGAAAAATGTGATGCAAAAATGTGATGTAAAAATGAAACCTTGAACGACTCGTTCGAGGATAGGATTTTGCATCACATTTTTGCATCACATTTTTGCATCACATTTTTCCTATCCTCGAACGAGTTGGCATTTTAGGGTCAGATTCGCTAGCCTTTATGCCAACTCGTTCGAGGATAGGATTTTACATCACAGTTTTGCATCACATTTTTGCATCACATTTTTCCCTATCCTCGAACGAGTTGGCATTTTAGGGTCAGATTCGCTAGCCTTTTTGCCAACTCGTTCGAGGATAGGATTTTGCATCACATTTTTGCATCACATTTTTCCCTATCCTCGAACGAGTTGGCGTTTTAGGGCCAAATTCGCTAGCCTTTTCGCCAACTTGTTCGAGGATAGGATTTTACATCACATTTTGCATCACATTTTTGCATCACATTTTTCCCTATCCTCGAACGAGTTGGCATTTTAGGGCCAAATTCCCTAGCCTTTTCGCCAACTCGTTCGAGGATAGGATTTTACATCACATTTTTGCATCACATTTTTCCCTATCCTCGAACGAGTTGGCATTTTAGGGTCAGATTCGCTAGTCTTTTTGCCAACTCGTTCAAGGTTTCATTTTTACATCACATTTTTGCATCACATTTTTCCCTATCCTCGAACGAGTTGGCTTTTTAGGGTCAGATTCGCTAGCCTTTATGCCAACTCGTTCGAGGATAGGATTTTGGTTCACATTTTTGCATCACATTTTTGCATCACATTTTTACATCACAATTTTCCTATCCTCGAACGAGTTGGCATTTTAGGGTCAGATTCGCTAGCCTTTTTGCCAACTCGTTCGAGGATAGGATTTTGCATCACATTTTTGCATCACATTTTTACATCACATTTTTCCTATCCTCGAACGAGTTGGCATTTAAGGGTCAGATTCGCTAGCCTTTTTGCCAACTCGTTCGAGGATAGGATTTTGCATCACATTTTTGCATCACATTTTTCCCTATCCTCGAACGAGTTGGCGTTTTAGGGCCAAATTCGCTAGCCTTTTCGCCAACTCGTTCGAGGATAGGATTTTACATCACATTTTGCATCACATTTTTGCATCACATTTTTCCCTATCCTCGAACGAGTTGGCATTTTAGGGTCAGATTCGCTAGTCTTTTTGCCAACTCGTTCAAGGTTTCATTTTTACATCACATTTTTGCATCACATTTTTCCCTATCCTCGAACGAGTTGGCTTTTTAGGGTCAGATTCGCTAGCCTTTATGCCAACTCGTTCGAGGATAGGATTTTGGTTCACATTTTTGCATCACATTTTTGCATCACATTTTTGCATCACATTTTTCCTTATCCTCGAACGAGTTGGCATTTTAGGGCCAAATTCGCTAGCCATTTTGCCAACTCGTTCGAGGATAGGATTTTGGTTCACATTTTTGCATCACATTTTTGCATCACATTTTTCCCTATCCTCGAACGAGTTGGCTTTTTAGGGTCAGATTCGCTAGCCTTTATGCCAACTCGTTCGAGGATAGGATTTTGGTTCACATTTTTGCATCACATTTTTGCATCACATTTTTCCCTATCCTCGAACGAGTTGGCATTTTAGGGTCAGATTCGCTAGCCTTTTTGCCAACTCGTTCGAGGATAGGATTTTGCATCACATTTTTCCCTATCCTCGAACGAGTTGGCTTTTTAGGGTCAGATTCGCTAGCCTTTATGCCAACTCGTTCGAGGATAGGATTTTGGTTCACATTTTTGCATCACATTTTTGCATCACATTTTTACATCACAATTTTCCTATCCTCGAACGAGTTGGCATTTTAGGGTCAGATTCGCTAGCCTTTTTGCCAACTCGTTCGAGGATAGGATTTTGCATCACATTTTTGCATCACATTTTTACATCACATTTTTCCTATCCTCGAACGAGTTGGCATTTAAGGGTCAGATTCGCTAGCCTTTTTGCCAACTCGTTCGAGGATAGGATTTTGCATCACATTTTTGCATCACATTTTTCCCTATCCTCGAACGAGTTGGCGTTTTAGGGCCAAATTCGCTAGCCTTTTCGCCAACTCGTTCGAGGATAGGATTTTACATCACATTTTGCATCACATTTTTGCATCACATTTTTCCCTATCCTCGAACGAGTTGGCATTTTAGGGTCAGATTCGCTAGTCTTTTTGCCAACTCGTTCAAGGTTTCATTTTTACATCACATTTTTGCATCACATTTTTCCCTATCCTCGAACGAGTTGGCTTTTTAGGGTCAGATTCGCTAGCCTTTATGCCAACTCGTTCGAGGATAGGATTTTGGTTCACATTTTTGCATCACATTTTTGCATCACATTTTTGCATCACATTTTATCTTATCCTCGAACGAGTTGGCATTTTAGGGCCAAATTCGCTAGCCATTTTGCCAACTCGTTCGAGGATAGGATTTTGGTTCACATTTTTGCATCACATTTTTGCATCACATTTTTCCCTATCCTCGAACGAGTTGGCTTTTTAGGGTCAGATTCGCTAGCCTTTATGCCAACTCGTTCGAGGATAGGATTTTGGTTCACATTTTTGCATCACATTTTTGCATCACATTTTTCCCTATCCTCGAACGAGTTGGCATTTTAGGGTCAGATTCGCTAGCCTTTTTGCCAACTCGTTCGAGGATAGGATTTTGCATCACATTTTCCCCTATCCTCGAACGAGTTGGCATTTTAGGGCCAAATTCGCTAGCCTTTTCGCCAACTCGTTCGAGGATAGGATTTTACATCACATTTTTGCATCACATTTTTCCCTATCCTCGAACGAGTTGGCATTTTAGGGTCAGATTCGCTAGTCTTTTTGCCAACTCGTTCAAGGTTTCATTTTTACATCACATTTTTGCATCACATTTTTCCCTATCCTCGAACGAGTTGGCTTTTTAGGGTCAGATTCGCTAGCCTTTATGCCAACTCGTTCGAGGATAGGATTTTGGTTCACATTTTTGCATCACATTTTTGCATCACATTTTTCCTTATCCTCGAACGAGTTGGCATTTTAGGGCCAAATTCGCTAGCCATTTTGCCAACTCGTTCGAGGATAGGATTTTGCATCACATTTTTGCATCACATTTTTACATCACATTTTTCCTATCCTCGAACGAGTTGGCATTTTAGGGTCAGATTCGCTAGCCTTTTTGCCAACTCGTTCGAGGATAGGATTTTGCATCACATTTTTGCATCACATTTTTGCATCACATTTTTCCCTATCCTCGAACGAGTTGGCATTTTAGGGTCAGATTCGCTAGCCTTTTCGCCAACTCGTTCGAGGATAGGATTTTACATCACATTTTTGCATCACATTTTTGCATCACATTTTCCCCTATCCTCGAACGAGTTGGCGTTTTAGGGCCAAATTCGCTAGCCTTTTCGCCAACTCGTTCGAGGATAGGATTTTGCATCACATTTTTGCATCACATTTTTGCATCACATTTTTCCCTATCCTCGAACGAGTTGGCATTTTAGGGCCAAATTCGCTAGCCTTTTCGCCAACTCGTTCGAGGATAGGATTTTACATCACATTTTTGCATCACATTTTTGCATCACATTTTTCCCTATCCTCGAACGAGTTGGCATTTTAGGGTCAGATTCGCTAGTCTTTTTGCCAACTCGTTCAAGGTTTCATTTTTACATCACATTTTTGCATCACATTTTTCCCTATCCTCGAACGAGTTGGCTTTTTAGGGTCAGATTCGCTAGCCTTTATGCCAACTCGTTCGAGGATAGGATTTTGGTTCACATTTTTGCATCACATTTTTGCATCACATTTTTCCCTATCCTCGAACGAGTTGGCATTTTAGGGTCAGATTCGCTAGCCTTTTTGCCAACTCGTTCGAGGATAGGATTTTGCATCACATTTTTGCATCACATTTTTACATCACATTTTTCCTATCCTCGAACGAGTTGGCATTTTAGGGTCAGATTCGCTAGCCTTTTTGCCAACTCGTTCGAGGATAGGATTTTGCATCACATTTTTGCATCACATTTTTACATCACAATTTTCCTATCCTCGAACGAGTTGGCATTTTAGGGCCAAATTCGCTAGCCTTTTCGCCAACTCGTTCGAGGATAGGATTTTGCATCACATTTTTGCATCACATTTTTGCATCACATTTTTACATCACATTTTTCCTATCCTCGAACGAGTTGGCATTTTAGGGTCAGATTCGCTAGCCTTTTTGCCAACTCGTTCGAGGATAGGATTTTGCATCACATTTTTGCATCACATTTTTACATCACATTTTTCCCTATCCTCGAACGAGTTGGCATTTTAGGGTCAGATTCGCTAGCCTTTTCGCCAACTCGTTCGAGGATAGGATTTTACATCACATTTTTGCATCACATTTTTGCATCACATTTTTCCCTATCCTCGAACGAGTTGGCGTTTTAGGGCCAAATTCGCTAGCCTTTTCGCCAACTCGTTCGAGGATAGGATTTTGCATCACATTTTTGCATCACATTTTTGCATCACATTTTTCCCTATCCTCGAACGAGTTGGCATTTTAGGGCCAAATTCGCTAGCCTTTTCGCCAACTCGTTCGAGGATAGGATTTTACATCACATTTTTGCATCACATTTTTCCCTATCCTCGAACGAGTTGGCATTTTAGGGTCAGATTCGCTAGTCTTTATGACAACTCGTTCGAGGATAGGATTTTGGTTCACATTTTTGCATCACATTTTTGCATCACATTTTTCCCTATCCTCGAACGAGTTGGCATTTTAGGGTCAGATTCGCTAGTCTTTTTGCCAACTCGTTCAAGGTTTCATTTTTACATCACATTTTTGCATCACATTTTTCCCTATCCTCGAACGAGTTGGCTTTTTAGGGTCAGATTCGCTAGCCTTTTCGCCAACTCGTTCGAGGATAGGATTTTACATCACATTTTTGCATCACATTTTTGCATCACATTTTTCCCTATCCTCGAACGAGTTGGCATTTTAGGGTCAGATTCGCTAGTCTTTTTGCCAAGTTGGCGAAAAGGCTAGCGAATTTGGCCCTAAAACGCCAACTCGTTCGAGGATAGGGAAAAATGTGATGCAAAAATGTGATGCAAAATCCTATCCTCGAACGAGTTGGCAAAAAGGCTAGCGAATCTGACCCTAAAATGCCAACTCGTTCGAGGATAGGGAAAAATGTGATGCAAAAATGTGATGCAAAAATGTGAACCAAAATCCTATCCTCGAACGAGTTGGCAAAAAGGCTAGCGAATCTGACCCTAAAATGCCAACTCGTTCGAGGATAGGAAAAATGTGATGCAAAAATGTGATGCAAAAATGTGAACCAAAATCCTATCCTCGAACGAGTTGGCAAAAAGGCTAGCGAATCTGACCCTAAAATGCCAACTCGTTCGAGGATAGGGAAAAATGTGATGCAAAAATGTGAACCAAAATCCTATCCTCGAACGAGTTGGCATAAAGGCTAGCGAATCTGACCCTAAAAAGCCAACTCGTTCGAGGATAGGGAAAAATGTGATGCAAAAATATGATGTAAAAATGAAACCTTGAACGAGTTGGCAAAAAGACTAGCGAATCTGACCCTAAAAAGCCAACTCGTTCGAGGATAGGGAAAAATGTGATGCAAAAATGTGATGCAAAATCCTATCCTCGAACGAGTTGGCAAAAAGGCTAGCGAATCTGACCCTAAAATGCCAACTCGTTCGAGGATAGGGAAAAATGTGATGCAAAAATGTGATGCAAAAATGTGAACCAAAATCCTATCCTCGAACGAGTTGGCATAAAGGCTAGCGAATCTGACCCTAAAAAGCCAACTCGTTCGAGGATAGGGAAAAATGTGATGCAAAAATGTGATGTAAAAATGAAACCTTGAACGACTCGTTCGAGGATAGGATTTTGCATCACATTTTTGCATCACATTTTTGCATCACATTTTTCCTATCCTCGAACGAGTTGGCATTTTAGGGTCAGATTCGCTAGCCTTTATGCCAACTCGTTCGAGGATAGGATTTTACATCACAGTTTTGCATCACATTTTTGCATCACATTTTTCCCTATCCTCGAACGAGTTGGCATTTTAGGGTCAGATTCGCTAGCCTTTTTGCCAACTCGTTCGAGGATAGGATTTTGCATCACATTTTTGCATCACATTTTTCCCTATCCTCGAACGAGTTGGCGTTTTAGGGCCAAATTCGCTAGCCTTTTCGCCAACTTGTTCGAGGATAGGATTTTACATCACATTTTGCATCACATTTTTGCATCACATTTTTCCCTATCCTCGAACGAGTTGGCATTTTAGGGCCAAATTCCCTAGCCTTTTCGCCAACTCGTTCGAGGATAGGATTTTACATCACATTTTTGCATCACATTTTTCCCTATCCTCGAACGAGTTGGCATTTTAGGGTCAGATTCGCTAGTCTTTTTGCCAACTCGTTCAAGGTTTCATTTTTACATCACATTTTTGCATCACATTTTTCCCTATCCTCGAACGAGTTGGCTTTTTAGGGTCAGATTCGCTAGCCTTTATGCCAACTCGTTCGAGGATAGGATTTTGGTTCACATTTTTGCATCACATTTTTGCATCACATTTTTACATCACAATTTTCCTATCCTCGAACGAGTTGGCATTTTAGGGTCAGATTCGCTAGCCTTTTTGCCAACTCGTTCGAGGATAGGATTTTGCATCACATTTTTGCATCACATTTTTACATCACATTTTTCCTATCCTCGAACGAGTTGGCATTTAAGGGTCAGATTCGCTAGCCTTTTTGCCAACTCGTTCGAGGATAGGATTTTGCATCACATTTTTGCATCACATTTTTCCCTATCCTCGAACGAGTTGGCGTTTTAGGGCCAAATTCGCTAGCCTTTTCGCCAACTCGTTCGAGGATAGGATTTTACATCACATTTTGCATCACATTTTTGCATCACATTTTTCCCTATCCTCGAACGAGTTGGCATTTTAGGGTCAGATTCGCTAGTCTTTTTGCCAACTCGTTCAAGGTTTCATTTTTACATCACATTTTTGCATCACATTTTTCCCTATCCTCGAACGAGTTGGCTTTTTAGGGTCAGATTCGCTAGCCTTTATGCCAACTCGTTCGAGGATAGGATTTTGGTTCACATTTTTGCATCACATTTTTGCATCACATTTTTGCATCACATTTTTCCTTATCCTCGAACGAGTTGGCATTTTAGGGCCAAATTCGCTAGCCATTTTGCCAACTCGTTCGAGGATAGGATTTTGCATCACATTTTTGCATCACATTTTTACATCACATTTTTCCTATCCTCGAACGAGTTGGCATTTTAGGGTCAGATTCGCTAGCCTTTTTGCCAACTCGTTCGAGGATAGGATTTTGCATCACATTTTTGCATCACATTTTCCCCTATCCTCGAACGAGTTGGCATTTTAGGGCCAAATTCGCTAGCCTTTTCGCCAACTCGTTCGAGGATAGGATTTTACATCACATTTTTGCATCACATTTTTGCATCACATTTTTCCCTATCCTCGAACGAGTTGGCATTTTAGGGTCAGATTCGCTAGTCTTTTTGCCAACTCGTTCAAGGTTTCATTTTTACATCACATTTTTGCATCACATTTTTCCCTATCCTCGAACGAGTTGGCTTTTTAGGGTCAGATTCGCTAGCCTTTATGCCAACTCGTTCGAGGATAGGATTTTGGTTCACATTTTTGCATCACATTTTTGCATCACATTTTTCCCTATCCTCGAACGAGTTGGCTTTTTAGGGTCAGATTCGCTAGCCTTTATGCCAACTCGTTCGAGGATAGGATTTTGGTTCACATTTTTGCATCACATTTTTGCATCACATTTTTCCCTATCCTCGAACGAGTTGGCATTTTAGGGTCAGATTCGCTAGCCTTTTTGCCAACTCGTTCGAGGATAGGATTTTGCATCACATTTTCCCCTATCCTCGAACGAGTTGGCATTTTAGGGCCAAATTCGCTAGCCTTTTCGCCAACTCGTTCGAGGATAGGATTTTACATCACATTTTTGCATCACATTTTTCCCTATCCTCGAACGAGTTGGCATTTTAGGGTCAGATTCGCTAGTCTTTTTGCCAACTCGTTCAAGGTTTCATTTTTACATCACATTTTTGCATCACATTTTTCCCTATCCTCGAACGAGTTGGCTTTTTAGGGTCAGATTCGCTAGCCTTTATGCCAACTCGTTCGAGGATAGGATTTTGGTTCACATTTTTGCATCACATTTTTGCATCACATTTTTCCTTATCCTCGAACGAGTTGGCATTTTAGGGCCAAATTCGCTAGCCATTTTGCCAACTCGTTCGAGGATAGGATTTTGCATCACATTTTTGCATCACATTTTTACATCACATTTTTCCTATCCTCGAACGAGTTGGCATTTTAGGGTCAGATTCGCTAGCCTTTTTGCCAACTCGTTCGAGGATAGGATTTTGCATCACATTTTTGCATCACATTTTTGCATCACATTTTTCCCTATCCTCGAACGAGTTGGCATTTTAGGGTCAGATTCGCTAGCCTTTTCGCCAACTCGTTCGAGGATAGGATTTTACATCACATTTTTGCATCACATTTTTGCATCACATTTTTGCATCACATTTTCCCCTATCCTCGAACGAGTTGGCGTTTTAGGGCCAAATTCGCTAGCCTTTTCGCCAACTCGTTCGAGGATAGGATTTTGCATCACATTTTTGCATCACATTTTTGCATCACATTTTTCCCTATCCTCGAACGAGTTGGCATTTTAGGGCCAAATTCGCTAGCCTTTTCGCCAACTCGTTCGAGGATAGGATTTTACATCACATTTTTGCATCACATTTTTGCATCACATTTTTCCCTATCCTCGAACGAGTTGGCATTTTAGGGTCAGATTCGCTAGTCTTTTTGCCAACTCGTTCAAGGTTTCATTTTTACATCACATTTTTGCATCACATTTTTCCCTATCCTCGAACGAGTTGGCTTTTTAGGGTCAGATTCGCTAGCCTTTATGCCAACTCGTTCGAGGATAGGATTTTGGTTCACATTTTTGCATCACATTTTTGCATCACATTTTTCCCTATCCTCGAACGAGTTGGCATTTTAGGGTCAGATTCGCTAGCCTTTTTGCCAACTCGTTCGAGGATAGGATTTTGCATCACATTTTTGCATCACATTTTTACATCACATTTTTCCTATCCTCGAACGAGTTGGCATTTTAGGGTCAGATTCGCTAGCCTTTTTGCCAACTCGTTCGAGGATAGGATTTTGCATCACATTTTTGCATCACATTTTTGCATCACATTTTTCCTATCCTCGAACGAGTTGGCATTTTAGGGTCAGATTCGCTAGCCTTTATGCCAACTCGTTCGAGGATAGGATTTTACATCACAGTTTTGCATCACATTTTTGCATCACATTTTTCCCTATCCTCGAACGAGTTGGCATTTTAGGGTCAGATTCGCTAGCCTTTTTGCCAACTCGTTCGAGGATAGGATTTTGCATCACATTTTTGCATCACATTTTTCCCTATCCTCGAACGAGTTGGCGTTTTAGGGCCAAATTCGCTAGCCTTTTCGCCAACTTGTTCGAGGATAGGATTTTACATCACATTTTGCATCACATTTTTGCATCACATTTTTCCCTATCCTCGAACGAGTTGGCATTTTAGGGCCAAATTCCCTAGCCTTTTCGCCAACTCGTTCGAGGATAGGATTTTACATCACATTTTTGCATCACATTTTTCCCTATCCTCGAACGAGTTGGCATTTTAGGGTCAGATTCGCTAGTCTTTTTGCCAACTCGTTCAAGGTTTCATTTTTACATCACATTTTTGCATCACATTTTTCCCTATCCTCGAACGAGTTGGCTTTTTAGGGTCAGATTCGCTAGCCTTTATGCCAACTCGTTCGAGGATAGGATTTTGGTTCACATTTTTGCATCACATTTTTGCATCACATTTTTACATCACAATTTTCCTATCCTCGAACGAGTTGGCATTTTAGGGTCAGATTCGCTAGCCTTTTTGCCAACTCGTTCGAGGATAGGATTTTGCATCACATTTTTGCATCACATTTTTACATCACATTTTTCCTATCCTCGAACGAGTTGGCATTTAAGGGTCAGATTCGCTAGCCTTTTTGCCAACTCGTTCGAGGATAGGATTTTGCATCACATTTTTGCATCACATTTTTCCCTATCCTCGAACGAGTTGGCGTTTTAGGGCCAAATTCGCTAGCCTTTTCGCCAACTCGTTCGAGGATAGGATTTTACATCACATTTTGCATCACATTTTTGCATCACATTTTTCCCTATCCTCGAACGAGTTGGCATTTTAGGGTCAGATTCGCTAGTCTTTTTGCCAACTCGTTCAAGGTTTCATTTTTACATCACATTTTTGCATCACATTTTTCCCTATCCTCGAACGAGTTGGCTTTTTAGGGTCAGATTCGCTAGCCTTTATGCCAACTCGTTCGAGGATAGGATTTTGGTTCACATTTTTGCATCACATTTTTGCATCACATTTTTGCATCACATTTTTCCTTATCCTCGAACGAGTTGGCATTTTAGGGCCAAATTCGCTAGCCATTTTGCCAACTCGTTCGAGGATAGGATTTTGCATCACATTTTTGCATCACATTTTTACATCACATTTTTCCTATCCTCGAACGAGTTGGCATTTTAGGGTCAGATTCGCTAGCCTTTTTGCCAACTCGTTCGAGGATAGGATTTTGCATCACATTTTTGCATCACATTTTCCCCTATCCTCGAACGAGTTGGCATTTTAGGGCCAAATTCGCTAGCCTTTTCGCCAACTCGTTCGAGGATAGGATTTTACATCACATTTTTGCATCACATTTTTGCATCACATTTTTCCCTATCCTCGAACGAGTTGGCATTTTAGGGTCAGATTCGCTAGTCTTTTTGCCAACTCGTTCAAGGTTTCATTTTTACATCACATTTTTGCATCACATTTTTCCCTATCCTCGAACGAGTTGGCTTTTTAGGGTCAGATTCGCTAGCCTTTATGCCAACTCGTTCGAGGATAGGATTTTGGTTCACATTTTTGCATCACATTTTTGCATCACATTTTTCCCTATCCTCGAACGAGTTGGCTTTTTAGGGTCAGATTCGCTAGCCTTTATGCCAACTCGTTCGAGGATAGGATTTTGGTTCACATTTTTGCATCACATTTTTGCATCACATTTTTCCCTATCCTCGAACGAGTTGGCATTTTAGGGTCAGATTCGCTAGCCTTTTTGCCAACTCGTTCGAGGATAGGATTTTGCATCACATTTTCCCCTATCCTCGAACGAGTTGGCATTTTAGGGCCAAATTCGCTAGCCTTTTCGCCAACTCGTTCGAGGATAGGATTTTACATCACATTTTTGCATCACATTTTTCCCTATCCTCGAACGAGTTGGCATTTTAGGGTCAGATTCGCTAGTCTTTTTGCCAACTCGTTCAAGGTTTCATTTTTACATCACATTTTTGCATCACATTTTTCCCTATCCTCGAACGAGTTGGCTTTTTAGGGTCAGATTCGCTAGCCTTTATGCCAACTCGTTCGAGGATAGGATTTTGGTTCACATTTTTGCATCACATTTTTGCATCACATTTTTCCTTATCCTCGAACGAGTTGGCATTTTAGGGCCAAATTCGCTAGCCATTTTGCCAACTCGTTCGAGGATAGGATTTTGCATCACATTTTTGCATCACATTTTTACATCACATTTTTCCTATCCTCGAACGAGTTGGCATTTTAGGGTCAGATTCGCTAGCCTTTTTGCCAACTCGTTCGAGGATAGGATTTTGCATCACATTTTTGCATCACATTTTTGCATCACATTTTTCCCTATCCTCGAACGAGTTGGCATTTTAGGGTCAGATTCGCTAGCCTTTTCGCCAACTCGTTCGAGGATAGGATTTTACATCACATTTTTGCATCACATTTTTGCATCACATTTTTGCATCACATTTTCCCCTATCCTCGAACGAGTTGGCGTTTTAGGGCCAAATTCGCTAGCCTTTTCGCCAACTCGTTCGAGGATAGGATTTTGCATCACATTTTTGCATCACATTTTTGCATCACATTTTTCCCTATCCTCGAACGAGTTGGCATTTTAGGGCCAAATTCGCTAGCCTTTTCGCCAACTCGTTCGAGGATAGGATTTTACATCACATTTTTGCATCACATTTTTGCATCACATTTTTCCCTATCCTCGAACGAGTTGGCATTTTAGGGTCAGATTCGCTAGTCTTTTTGCCAACTCGTTCAAGGTTTCATTTTTACATCACATTTTTGCATCACATTTTTCCCTATCCTCGAACGAGTTGGCTTTTTAGGGTCAGATTCGCTAGCCTTTATGCCAACTCGTTCGAGGATAGGATTTTGGTTCACATTTTTGCATCACATTTTTGCATCACATTTTTCCCTATCCTCGAACGAGTTGGCTTTTTAGGGTCAGATTCGCTAGCCTTTATGCCAACTCGTTCGAGGATAGGATTTTGGTTCACATTTTTGCATCACATTTTTACATCACAATTTTCCTATCCTCGAACGAGTTGGCATTTTAGGGCCAAATTCGCTAGCCTTTTCGCCAACTCGTTCGAGGATAGGATTTTGCATCACATTTTTGCATCACATTTTTGCATCACATTTTTACATCACATTTTTCCTATCCTCGAACGAGTTGGCATTTTAGGGTCAGATTCGCTAGCCTTTTTGCCAACTCGTTCGAGGATAGGATTTTGCATCACATTTTTGCATCACATTTTTACATCACATTTTTCCCTATCCTCGAACGAGTTGGCTTTTTAGGGTCAGATTCGCTAGCCTTTATGCCAACTCGTTCGAGGATAGGATTTTGGTTCACATTTTTGCATCACATTTTTGCATCACATTTTTCCTTATCCTCGAACGAGTTGGCATTTTAGGGCCAAATTCGCTAGCCATTTTGCCAACTCGTTCGAGGATAGGATTTTGCATCACATTTTTGCATCACATTTTTACATCACATTTTTCCTATCCTCGAACGAGTTGGCATTTTAGGGTCAGATTCGCTAGCCTTTTTGCCAACTCGTTCGAGGATAGGATTTTGCATCACATTTTTGCATCACATTTTTGCATCACATTTTTCCCTATCCTCGAACGAGTTGGCATTTTAGGGTCAGATTCGCTAGCCTTTTCGCCAACTCGTTCGAGGATAGGATTTTACATCACATTTTTGCATCACATTTTTGCATCACATTTTTGCATCACATTTTCCCCTATCCTCGAACGAGTTGGCGTTTTAGGGCCAAATTCGCTAGCCTTTTCGCCAACTCGTTCGAGGATAGGATTTTGCATCACATTTTTGCATCACATTTTTGCATCACATTTTTCCCTATCCTCGAACGAGTTGGCATTTTAGGGCCAAATTCGCTAGCCTTTTCGCCAACTCGTTCGAGGATAGGATTTTACATCACATTTTTGCATCACATTTTTGCATCACATTTTTCCCTATCCTCGAACGAGTTGGCATTTTAGGGTCAGATTCGCTAGTCTTTTTGCCAACTCGTTCAAGGTTTCATTTTTACATCACATTTTTGCATCACATTTTTCCCTATCCTCGAACGAGTTGGCTTTTTAGGGTCAGATTCGCTAGCCTTTATGCCAACTCGTTCGAGGATAGGATTTTGGTTCACATTTTTGCATCACATTTTTGCATCACATTTTTCCCTATCCTCGAACGAGTTGGCTTTTTAGGGTCAGATTCGCTAGCCTTTATGCCAACTCGTTCGAGGATAGGATTTTGGTTCACATTTTTGCATCACATTTTTACATCACAATTTTCCTATCCTCGAACGAGTTGGCATTTTAGGGCCAAATTCGCTAGCCTTTTCGCCAACTCGTTCGAGGATAGGATTTTGCATCACATTTTTGCATCACATTTTTGCATCACATTTTTACATCACATTTTTCCTATCCTCGAACGAGTTGGCATTTTAGGGTCAGATTCGCTAGCCTTTTTGCCAACTCGTTCGAGGATAGGATTTTGCATCACATTTTTGCATCACATTTTTACATCACATTTTTCCCTATCCTCGAACGAGTTGGCATTTTAGGGTCAGATTCGCTAGCCTTTTCGCCAACTCGTTCGAGGATAGGATTTTACATCACATTTTTGCATCACATTTTTGCATCACATTTTTCCCTATCCTCGAACGAGTTGGCGTTTTAGGGCCAAATTCGCTAGCCTTTTCGCCAACTCGTTCGAGGATAGGATTTTGCATCACATTTTTGCATCACATTTTTGCATCACATTTTTCCCTATCCTCGAACGAGTTGGCATTTTAGGGCCAAATTCGCTAGCCTTTTCGCCAACTCGTTCGAGGATAGGATTTTACATCACATTTTTGCATCACATTTTTCCCTATCCTCGAACGAGTTGGCATTTTAGGGTCAGATTCGCTAGTCTTTATGACAACTCGTTCGAGGATAGGATTTTGGTTCACATTTTTGCATCACATTTTTGCATCACATTTTTCCCTATCCTCGAACGAGTTGGCTTTTTAGGGTCAGATTCGCTAGCCTTTATGACAACTCGTTCGAGGATAGGATTTTGGTTCACATTTTTGCATCACATTTTTGCATCACATTTTTCCCTATCCTCGAACGAGTTGGCATTTTAGGGTCAGATTCGCTAGTCTTTTTGCCAACTCGTTCAAGGTTTCATTTTTACATCACATTTTTGCATCACATTTTTCCCTATCCTCGAACGAGTTGGCTTTTTAGGGTCAGATTCGCTAGCCTTTTCGCCAACTCGTTCGAGGATAGGATTTTACATCACATTTTTGCATCACATTTTTGCATCACATTTTTCCCTATCCTCGAACGAGTTGGCATTTTAGGGTCAGATTCGCTAGTCTTTTTGCCAAGTTGGCGAAAAGGCTAGCGAATTTGGCCCTAAAACGCCAACTCGTTCGAGGATAGGGAAAAATGTGATGCAAAAATGTGATGCAAAATCCTATCCTCGAACGAGTTGGCAAAAAGGCTAGCGAATCTGACCCTAAAATGCCAACTCGTTCGAGGATAGGGAAAAATGTGATGCAAAAATGTGATGCAAAAATGTGAACCAAAATCCTATCCTCGAACGAGTTGTCATAAAGGCTAGCGAATCTGACCCTAAAAAGCCAACTCGTTCGAGGATAGGGAAAAATGTGATGCAAAAATGTGATGCAAAAATGTGAACCAAAATCCTATCCTCGAACGAGTTGTCATAAAGACTAGCGAATCTGACCCTAAAATGCCAACTCGTTCGAGGATAGGGAAAAATGTGATGCAAAAATGTGATGTAAAATCCTATCCTCGAACGAGTTGGCGAAAAGGCTAGCGAATTTGGCCCTAAAATGCCAACTCGTTCGAGGATAGGGGAAAATGTGATGCAAAATCCTATCCTCGAACGAGTTGGCAAAAAGGCTAGCGAATCTGACCCTAAAATGCCAACTCGTTCGAGGATAGGGAAAAATGTGATGCAAAAATGTGATGCAAAAATGTGAACCAAAATCCTATCCTCGAACGAGTTGGCATAAAGGCTAGCGAATCTGACCCTAAAAAGCCAACTCGTTCGAGGATAGGGAAAAATGTGATGCAAAAATGTGATGCAAAAATGTGAACCAAAATCCTATCCTCGAACGAGTTGGCATAAAGGCTAGCGAATCTGACCCTAAAAAGCCAACTCGTTCGAGGATAGGGAAAAATGTGATGCAAAAATGTGATGCAAAAATGTGAACCAAAATCCTATCCTCGAACGAGTTGGCATAAAGGCTAGCGAATCTGACCCTAAAAAGCCAACTCGTTCGAGGATAGGATTTTACATCACATTTTGCATCACATTTTTGCATCACATTTTTCCCTATCCTCGAACGAGTTGGCATTTTAGGGTCAGATTCGCTAGTCTTTTTGCCAACTCGTTCAAGGTTTCATTTTTACATCACATTTTTGCATCACATTTTTCCCTATCCTCGAACGAGTTGGCTTTTTAGGGTCAGATTCGCTAGCCTTTATGCCAACTCGTTCGAGGATAGGATTTTGGTTCACATTTTTGCATCACATTTTTGCATCACATTTTTCCTTATCCTCGAACGAGTTGGCATTTTAGGGCCAAATTCGCTAGCCATTTTGCCAACTCGTTCGAGGATAGGATTTTGCATCACATTTTTGCATCACATTTTTACATCACATTTTTCCTATCCTCGAACGAGTTGGCATTTTAGGGTCAGATTCGCTAGCCTTTTTGCCAACTCGTTCGAGGATAGGATTTTGCATCACATTTTTGCATCACATTTTCCCCTATCCTCGAACGAGTTGGCATTTTAGGGCCAAATTCGCTAGCCTTTTCGCCAACTCGTTCGAGGATAGGATTTTACATCACATTTTTGCATCACATTTTTGCATCACATTTTTCCCTATCCTCGAACGAGTTGGCATTTTAGGGTCAGATTCGCTAGTCTTTTTGCCAACTCGTTCAAGGTTTCATTTTTACATCACATTTTTGCATCACATTTTTCCCTATCCTCGAACGAGTTGGCTTTTTAGGGTCAGATTCGCTAGCCTTTATGCCAACTCGTTCGAGGATAGGATTTTGGTTCACATTTTTGCATCACATTTTTGCATCACATTTTTCCCTATCCTCGAACGAGTTGGCTTTTTAGGGTCAGATTCGCTAGCCTTTATGCCAACTCGTTCGAGGATAGGATTTTGGTTCACATTTTTGCATCACATTTTTGCATCACATTTTTCCCTATCCTCGAACGAGTTGGCATTTTAGGGTCAGATTCGCTAGCCTTTTTGCCAACTCGTTCGAGGATAGGATTTTGCATCACATTTTCCCCTATCCTCGAACGAGTTGGCATTTTAGGGCCGAATTCGCTAGCCTTTTCGCCAACTCGTTCGAGGATAGGATTTTACATCACATTTTTGCATCACATTTTTCCCTATCCTCGAACGAGTTGGCATTTTAGGGTCAGATTCGCTAGTCTTTTTGCCAACTCGTCCAAGGTTTCATTTTTACATCACATTTTTGCATCACATTTTTCCCTATCCTCGAACGAGTTGGCTTTTTAGGGTCAGATTCGCTAGCCTTTATGCCAACTCGTTCGAGGATAGGATTTTGGTTCACATTTTTGCATCACATTTTTGCATCACATTTTTCCTTATCCTCGAACGAGTTGGCATTTTAGGGCCAAATTCGCTAGCCATTTTGCCAACTCGTTCGAGGATAGGATTTTGCATCACATTTTTGCATCACATTTTTACATCACATTTTTCCTATCCTCGAACGAGTTGGCATTTTAGGGTCAGATTCGCTAGCCTTTTTGCCAACTCGTTCGAGGATAGGATTTTGCATCACATTTTTGCATCACATTTTTGCATCACATTTTTCCCTATCCTCGAACGAGTTGGCATTTTAGGGTCAGATTCGCTAGCCTTTTCGCCAACTCGTTCGAGGATAGGATTTTACATCACATTTTTGCATCACATTTTTGCATCACATTTTCCCCTATCCTCGAACGAGTTGGCGTTTTAGGGCCAAATTCGCTAGCCTTTTCGCCAACTCGTTCGAGGATAGGATTTTGCATCACATTTTTGCATCACATTTTTGCATCACATTTTTCCCTATCCTCGAACGAGTTGGCATTTTAGGGCCAAATTCGCTAGCCTTTTCGCCAACTCGTTCGAGGATAGGATTTTACATCACATTTTTGCATCACATTTTTCCCTATCCTCGAACGAGTTGGCATTTTAGGGTCAGATTCGCTAGTCTTTTTGCCAACTCGTTCAAGGTTTCATTTTTACATCACATTTTTGCATCACATTTTTCCCTATCCTCGAACGAGTTGGCTTTTTAGGGTCAGATTCGCTAGCCTTTATGCCAACTCGTTCGAGGATAGGATTTTGGTTCACATTTTTGCATCACATTTTTGCATCACATTTTTCCCTATCCTCGAACGAGTTGGCATTTTAGGGTCAGATTCGCTAGCCTTTTTGCCAACTCGTTCGAGGATAGGATTTTGCATCACATTTTTGCATCACATTTTTACATCACATTTTTCCTATCCTCGAACGAGTTGGCATTTTAGGGTCAGATTCGCTAGCCTTTTTGCCAACTCGTTCGAGGATAGGATTTTGCATCACATTTTTGCATCACATTTTTACATCACAATTTTCCTATCCTCGAACGAGTTGGCATTTTAGGGTCAGATTCGCTAGCCTTTTTGCCAACTCGTTCGAGGATAGGATTTTGCATCACATTTTTGCATCACATTTTTGCATCACATTTTTACATCACATTTTTCCTATCCTCGAACGAGTTGGCATTTTAGGGTCAGATTCGCTAGCCTTTTTGCCAACTCGTTCGAGGATAGGATTTTGCATCACATTTTTGCATCACATTTTTACATCACATTTTTCCCTATCCTCGAACGAGTTGGCATTTTAGGGTCAGATTCGCTAGCCTTTTCGCCAACTCGTTCGAGGATAGGATTTTACATCACATTTTTGCATCACATTTTTGCATCACATTTTTCCCTATCCTCGAACGAGTTGGCGTTTTAGGGCCAAATTCGCTAGCCTTTTCGCCAACTCGTTCGAGGATAGGATTTTGCATCACATTTTTGCATCACATTTTTGCATCACATTTTTCCCTATCCTCGAACGAGTTGGCATTTTAGGGCCAAATTCGCTAGCCTTTCCGCCAACTCGTTTGAGGATAGGATTTTACATCACATTTTTGCATCACATTTTTCCCTATCCTCGAACGAGTTGGCATTTTAGGGTCAGATTCGCTAGTCTTTATGACAACTCGTTCGAGGATAGGATTTTGGTTCACATTTTTGCATCACATTTTTGCATCACATTTTTCCCTATCCTCGAACGAGTTGGCTTTTTAGGGTCAGATTCGCTAGCCTTTATGACAACTCGTTCGAGGATAGGATTTTGGTTCACATTTTTGCATCACATTTTTGCATCACATTTTTCCCTATCCTCGAACGAGTTGGCATTTTAGGGTCAGATTCGCTAGTCTTTTTGCCAACTCGTTCAAGGTTTCATTTTTACATCACATTTTTGCATCACATTTTTCCCTATCCTCGAACGAGTTGGCTTTTTAGGGTCAGATTCGCTAGCCTTTTCGCCAACTCGTTCGAGGATAGGATTTTACATCACATTTTTGCATCACATTTTTGCATCACATTTTTCCCTATCCTCGAACGAGTTGGCATTTTAGGGTCAGATTCGCTAGTCTTTTTGCCAAGTTGGCGAAAAGGCTAGCGAATTTGGCCCTAAAACGCCAACTCGTTCGAGGATAGGGAAAAATGTGATGCAAAAATGTGATGCAAAATCCTATCCTCGAACGAGTTGGCAAAAAGGCTAGCGAATCTGACCCTAAAATGCCAACTCGTTCGAGGATAGGGAAAAATGTGATGCAAAAATGTGATGCAAAAATGTGAACCAAAATCCTATCCTCGAACGAGTTGTCATAAAGGCTAGCGAATCTGACCCTAAAAAGCCAACTCGTTCGAGGATAGGGAAAAATGTGATGCAAAAATGTGATGCAAAAATGTGAACCAAAATCCTATCCTCGAACGAGTTGTCATAAAGACTAGCGAATCTGACCCTAAAATGCCAACTCGTTCGAGGATAGGGAAAAATGTGATGCAAAAATGTGATGTAAAATCCTATCCTCGAACGAGTTGGCGAAAAGGCTAGCGAATTTGGCCCTAAAATGCCAACTCGTTCGAGGATAGGGGAAAATGTGATGCAAAATCCTATCCTCGAACGAGTTGGCAAAAAGGCTAGCGAATCTGACCCTAAAATGCCAACTCGTTCGAGGATAGGGAAAAATGTGATGCAAAAATGTGATGCAAAAATGTGAACCAAAATCCTATCCTCGAACGAGTTGGCATAAAGGCTAGCGAATCTGACCCTAAAAAGCCAACTCGTTCGAGGATAGGGAAAAATGTGATGCAAAAATGTGATGCAAAAATGTGAACCAAAATCCTATCCTCGAACGAGTTGGCATAAAGGCTAGCGAATCTGACCCTAAAAAGCCAACTCGTTCGAGGATAGGGAAAAATGTGATGCAAAAATGTGATGCAAAAATGTGAACCAAAATCCTATCCTCGAACGAGTTGGCATAAAGGCTAGCGAATCTGACCCTAAAAAGCCAACTCGTTCGAGGATAGGGAAAAATGTGATGCAAAAATGTGATGTAAAAATGAAACCTTGAACGAGTTGGCAAAAAGACTAGCGAATCTGACCCTAAAAAGCCAACTCGTTCGAGGATAGGGAAAAATGTGATGCAAAAATGTGATGCAAAATCCTATCCTCGAACGAGTTGGCAAAAAGGCTAGCGAATCTGACCCTAAAATGCCAACTCGTTCGAGGATAGGGAAAAATGTGATGCAAAAATGTGATGCAAAAATGTGAACCAAAATCCTATCCTCGAACGAGTTGGCATAAAGGCTAGCGAATCTGACCCTAAAAAGCCAACTCGTTCGAGGATAGGGAAAAATGTGATGCAAAAATGTGATGTAAAAATGAAACCTTGAACGAGTTGGCAAAAAGACTAGCGAATCTGACCCTAAAATGCCAACTCGTTCGAGGATAGGGAAAAATGTGATGCAAAAATGTGATGTAAAATCCTATCCTCGAACGAGTTGGCGAAAAGGCTAGGGAATTTGGCCCTAAAATGCCAACTCGTTCGAGGATAGGGAAAAATGTGATGCAAAAATGTGAAGCAAAATGTGATGTAAAATCCTATCCTCGAACGAGTTGGCGAAAAGGCTAGCGAATTTGGCCCTAAAACGCCAACTCGTTCGAGGATAGGGAAAAATGTGATGCAAAAATGTGATGCAAAATCCTATCCTCGAACGAGTTGGCAAAAAGGCTAGCGAATCTGACCCTAAAATGCCAACTCGTTCGAGGATAGGAAAAATGTGATGTAAAAATGTGATGCAAAAATGTGATGCAAAATCCTATCCTCGAACGAGTTGGCAAAATGGCTAGCGAATTTGGCCCTAAAATGCCAACTCGTTCGAGGATAAGGAAAAATGTGATGCAAAAATGTGATGCAAAAATGTGAACCAAAATCCTATCCTCGAACGAGTTGGCATAAAGGCTAGCGAATCTGACCCTAAAAAGCCAACTCGTTCGAGGATAGGGAAAAATGTGATGCAAAAATGTGATGTAAAAATGAAACCTTGAACGTTCGAGGTATCATTTTTGGTTCACATTTTTGGTTCACATTTTTGGTTCACATTTTTCCTATTGTCGAATGAGTTGGAAATTATGGCCAGATTCGCTAGCCATTTTTCCAACTCATTCGAAGATAAAATTTTGGTTCACATTTTGGTTCACATTTTTGGTTCACATTTTTGGTTCACATTTTTCCTATTGTCGAATGAGTTGGAAATTATGGCCAGATTCGCTAGCCATTTTGCCAACTCATTCGAGGATAGAATTTTGGTTCACATTTTTGGTTCACATTTTTGGTCCACATTTTTTGTTCACATTTTTCCTATTGTCGAATGAGTTGGAAATTATGGCCAGATTCGCTAGCCATTTTGCCAACTCATTCGACGTTAGAATTTTGGTTCACATTTTTGGTTCACATTTTTGGTTCACATTTTTCCTATTGTCGAATGAGTTGGAAATTATGGCCAGATTCGCTAGCCATTTTGCCAACTCATTCGAGGATAGAATTTTGGTTCACATTTTTGGTTCACATTTTTGGTTCACATTTTTGGTTCACATTTTTCCTATTGTCGAATGAGTTGGAAATTATGGCCAGATTCGCTAGCCATTTTGCCAACTCATTCGACGTTAGAATTTTGGTTCACATTTTTGGTTCACATTTTTGGTTCACATTTTTTGGTTCACATTTTTCCTATTGTCGAATGAGTTGGAAAATTAGGCCAGATTCGCTAGCCGTTTTTCCAACTCATTCGACGTTAGAATTTTGGTTCACATTTTTGGTTCACATTTTTGGTTCACATTTTTTGGTTCACATTTTTCCTATTGTCGAATGAGTTGGAAATTATGGCCAAATTCGCTAGCCATTTTGCCAACTCATTCGAGGATAAAATTTTGGTTCACATTTTTGGTTCACATTTTTGGTTCACATTTTTGGTTCACATTTTTCCTATTGTCGAATGAGTTGGAAATTATGGCCAGATTCGCTAGCCATTTTGCCAACTCATTCGACGTTAGAATTTTGGTTCACATTTTTGGTTCACATTTTTGGTTCACATTTTTCCTATTGTCGAATGAGTTGGAAATTATGGCCAGATTCGCTAGCCATTTTTCCAACTCATTCGAAGATAAAATTTTGGTTCACATTTTGGTTCACATTTTTGGTTCACATTTTTCCTATTGTCGAATGAGTTGGAAAATTAGGCCAGATTCGCTAGCCGTTTTTCCAACTCATTCGACGTTAAAATTTTGGTTCACATTTTTGGTTCACATTTTTCCTATTGTCGAATGAGTTGGAAATTATGGCCAGATTCGCTAGCCATATTGCCAACTCATTCGACGTTAGGAAAAATGTGAACCAAAATTCTCTCCTCGAATGAGTTGGAAAAACGGCTAGCGAATCTGGCCTAAATTTCCAACTCATTCGACAATACGAAAAATGTGAACCAAAATTTTATCCTTGAATGAGTTGGAAACACGGCTAGCGAATCTGGCCTAAATTTCCAACTCATTCGACAATACAAAAAATGTGAACCAAAAATGTGAACCAAAATTTTATTCTCGAATGAGTTGGCAAAACAGCTAGCAAATCTGGCCCAAATTTCCAATTCATTCGAGGTCTGGAAAAATGTGATGCAAAAATCTCTTCGAGGATTAAATTAATTTAATGAAGACTTAGAAACTAGGTTATCATATAGGTAGCAGTGTTGGCAATGGTAATCTATAATATTCTGGCCATACGTCAAACTGGAATACTAGTAGGCACTTCTTTATAAAATAAGCCTTTAGCTTTCTATTTCAGTATAATTTGTGGCTCTGCGATTGGGAAAGTTTAATACATTTTACTGACGTTTCTAGACAACTACCTATCTGGAGCTTGGTCTCCAATTCTTACCTGTTTGAAGAAAGTAGAATGGGACTGGGTGTCCAATTTTTACCTGCTTAGTGAAAGTAGAATTGGACTGGGTGTCCAATTTTTACCTGCTTAGTGAAAGTAGAATGGGACTGGGTGTCCAATTTTTACCTGTTTAGTGAAAGTAGAATGGGACAGGGTGTCCAATTTTTACCTGCTTAGTGAAAGTGGACTGGCTTTCCATTTCGTAACTGCTTCTTGCAGGTAGCACAGAGCTGGCAGTCAAATTCGTACTTGAGTAGTGTTAGTAGACTAGAACTGGGTGTCCAATTAATTCTAACCTGCTTAGTGAAAGTGGAATGGGTATGCCAGCCCTAATTTTACCCGCTTTTTGAAAGTAGACTGGTACTGGAAGTCCAATTGTTACCAGCTTATTGTAAGAAGAATTGGACTGGATTGCCAAACTATTGGAAGTAGAATGGGAATGCCTGACTAATTCGTACTAGTTTGGTGTCGGGAGACAGGCTTTCCCAGTCTTACCTGGTTTGTGAAAGTAGAATGGGACTGGGTGTCCACCTATTACCAAAGTAGTGGAAGTAGTCCAGCACTGACTCTCTCTCCTGGCACTCTGGTTTGGTGAAAATAGACCGGAACTGCTTGTCCAATTCGTGTCTATATTGTGTAGGTAGAATCGGACTGGATGTCCAACTAATTCATGCTAGGTGAAAGTAGACAGGGAGTAGCAGTCCAATTCGTAACTGATAAGTGCGCGAAGACTGGGAATGTGTGTCCAACTTGTAATAGAGTAGTGGGAGTAGTCCAGCGCTGACAGTATTTCCTTCCATTCTGCAATGGTGAAAGTAAACTAGGACTGACAGTTCAATTCTTACCCAAGTTGTGTAAGTAGAATGGGACCGCCCGTCCAATTTACCAAAGTAGTGAAACTAGAATAGGACTGCATGCTTCTTGCAAGTAGAATGGGATTGGCAGTCTACATACTACCCGCATGGTGTAAGTAGTGTTGAACTACCTGTCCCGCTAATATTCCGGCGTCGGCATGCGATTTTCGCAAACTAAGTTTACAATCCCCTTATTAAATTTGTTCATAACCTGATTTAACATTTAAAATTCTTTCCGTTTAAACTTTAAAGGCTGACATGACACGTCATGTGAAGCTGGATTATGAATGCAGATGAGGATTCAAAGAATTGTTTGGCTTAGTACCGTAGTTATTCATTACTAACCAATTAGAATCGTAATTTCTAAAAGCCATTGTTGTTTGGCTGAATCAAAATAGCTGTCATTTTAAGTCAAGCAAACGATTCCAAAAATAACTTGTAATCAATACTTGCAAAACCGAAATCGACTCAACGTACCTAGTAGTAATTTAATGTGCTTAATAGACGGAAGTTAGATTGAAATTAGAAATGTGTGGCTCAGCTTCCATTTTTTGTATTCCTACTATACAATTCGTTTATACAAATAAAACAAAATTATCTGCTTTACAAGTAAATCTGTCTGGAAAGTCTTTGGAGGGGAGTGTTTCTATAAAAATGATTCCCAAATTTCCTTAAATGTTCGTAACCACCATTTTTCCTTAATCGTCAGTGTAAGCAGGCTACGAAAATGCTTACGGCTAACTCACAGGGATTCATTCACTGGATTACCAGTAACAGTGATACCAAGATGATGATACATGGGGATAAAGCCTCTGTGATGATGCACAGATAGACAAAGGATTGATAATGAACTCGATAGGGGGAAAGATGAGACGGCGTTTCACCATGCATTCAAATTCATTCAAACCAATTTGTGACAATGCCATGCCAAGACAAAGCCCATAACGCTCATCATTAATGTTTGCAATTTTACTCTCAATTTGTTTAGTTTTTTCGTTTTCCAGATACAAAAAATACTATTAGAACGAATCATCAAACAGTTTCTTCGTCGTTGCCATTTTCTCCAGACATTGGTTTAGCAAGTCAATAGTAGCGATCCATTTTGAAACCGGTACCCTGTACACACAACCTCGTTGAGGTCTAGAATCTAGAACATGAGCCTTCGGCTCAAGTTCTAGACCTCACTCGACAATTGACAGTGTACACACTACAATATTCTGACGAACTTTATTTTTACCTAACCTAATTAACAAAACCTAAAAGTTCGCTTCGCTCACAATTTTACAATAAAAGGGGGTATGGTAAGGTTTATTGATGACAAACTTCTTCTTCGTCTCCTTCCCGAAGTATGCCTTAAAATGATAGCCAAAATTCGGAAGACAATGAGATGATTATACGATTTTAGGACGAGTGAAGAATTTCATTAAGGTAGAAAATCCAATAATTTTTTCTAGACCGTTGGGATTTCGTTACGAGCTTCTATATTGTAACCCAGAAGAAACGAACTGCATATTTCACGTGGGGTCCATGTGGGAAGTCTTTTGTAAAAAGTTGTGGGCTTTGGCAGGCTGCTGGCCCATGCGTAAATCGCGTGGGACAAAGTGCAGTGAGGGATATGCGTCGATAACGTGTGGGACCGACGTGGGAAATAGGGAATATTCAACACAGAAAAAACGCATGCATCTGATGATTATATTTTATTAGTAAGCTTGTCTTACTACTAATTTTACATGGTCCATTTTTTGTTAGAACGATAACTCAATCCCAAAAATGATTTTTGAAATTCCGTTTTTATCAAAAGTTTCTTAGTCATTAGGAGACGAAAATGACGAGAGGGATTTTTGAAATTCGAATTCTAAGGTCAAAAGTCACGACGGATTTTTAAATTCTTTCAGTGACCTATGGCATGCGACACATGATTTTAGGTCAGTTTTTGACCAAACTAACGAATCTTTACTCCGATTTTGAAAATTCGAAATCGTCTGACCGTTATTCGAATTTTAATTCTTGTTAGCACGATAACTCAATCCCAAAATTGCTTTTTGAAATCCCGTTTTTATCAAAAGTTTCTTAGTCATTAGGAGACAAAAATGACGAGAGGAATTTTTGAAATTCGAATTCTAAGGTCAAAGGTCACGACGGATTTTTAAGTTCCTTAAGTGACCTATGGCATGCGACACATGATTATAGGTCAGTTTTTTACCAAATTAACGAATATGTTGTCAATTTGCCAAAATTCGAAATCGCCTGACCGTTATTCGAAGGTAAAGTTTTGTAAACACCATATCAATATTCCAGTGAATTTTTTTGGAATTCTGTTAACGCAGAAAGGTTTCTGGTCACTGGGACCTGTGCAGGACGGAGCCCGATTTTTGAAATTCGACCTCTAAGGTCAAAGGTCACGGCGAATTTTTAAGTTTCTTAAGTGACCTATGGCATGCGACACATGATTATAGGTCAGTTTTTGACCAAATTAACGAATATGTTGTCAATTTGCCAAAATTCGAAATTGCTGGGCACTTACAGCCGCTCTAATTCTAAACATAAAGGATGTTTTAATTATGGTGTATTTGAAATGAATTTGAAACTTCGGCAAGCTTACTCTCTAATACATGATTACCAAGTTTTATTTTTAGTTAATTTTCAACTTATCGATTAATTGTGAATAATGCTAATCACTCGCTCAACTGTTGTCATAAAAAAATTCTATCGTTTAAGCATCTCATTTATTGCAAACGTTGCGTATCCCTTGGGCGCCTCCTTACCATAGTGATGCAATCTTTCCAGCAGCCTTGGGTTATTCATAGGTTGCA